>NQII01008039.1:12730-79453 GCA_002778355.1 Clitarchus hookeri | reverse complement strand
ATGCCACTTCGTGAGAGTCGGTGTCAAGTAGTGGATGCTTCAGCTTTCAATCCAAGGTCCGTGCTAAACACCCTTTCTCTCTTAATCCTTCCCTATGTGTTGAGAAATGCCAAAAATTGCAGGGTGCGAGATCTGGGCTGTACTGACGATGGTCCGGACTAGAGCCTCCCTAGTAATTTTCTCCAGTGCTTTCGTAGCCTCTCGTGCCACGTGTTGCCTAACGTTATACAGAAAAAAATTGCACCTTCCGTAAAAGTTGAGGTTGTTCTTTTGCGAATTATGCCAATTAAATGAACTTTCATAAAATGTAATGTTAACTATGTGGTTATTAACGGTATATATTTCTCATCTGCCATTGTAATACACACTGCTTGAGCAAAAAAAGTCAGCGGCTCTGTGGCTTAACTAACATACAGTAAGTAGAGAACCGCAAAAAAAGCGTTATCTTCTGCCAGCAGAAAGGACTGAATATTCTTCTTTATAGTGGAGTCAACGTAGTTTGCTGACTTGATCCTAGGTATTACAACTTGGTCGTATTTGTTTTGTCCATCTAATATTTAACCGTTTCTTAAAGGCTCTGATTAATACGTAGCTTGCCGTTTAAAACTGTCGTCCAATGACAAAACAATATTGTTAAAAGACGCCAGAGGGACGTATCCGAGTTCGTGGGGGATGGAGGTCTTAAAAAAAATAAAAGGACAAACTAATATTTTCAAACTATTCACACAACTATTATTTACGACATTAATCTCTCTACCTCCACCTTTACTCGTGTTATTCTCAGTGACCGCAATGTTTAGTGCCTATCTCATTTATAGTTGACGTCCTTCTCAATGTCTCTATATTGCTACTGGTCACTTAATTCATGCTCATTATTTACACATGTCTTATCTGTCTATTGCCATCATTACAACAGTCTTAACACTCGCGCATCCAGTTTAATAGTCCCGTCCGCCAATCTCTCTAATGCACGATACTCGCAGTCCGCAGATTTAACTCCCGCTGGTCACTTTCATCGCCTATCCTCACTCTACTGGCTCGTCGTCTTCGCAAACCTGTTGCTTAAGCGCGCACAATCCTCAAAACTCTCAACTTTCAAAACTCTCAGATCGGAGGCCCGTCGCAACTTGAATAGACTAGGTGGCCCGATTTGGAAGGTTCCCCGCACCCCGAGTCACGCTGAGGGAGGCCAGGGTAATGAACCAGAACCTTCTTTCAGACAACCCTAGAAATTCAGTCCGCTGAATATCAGGAGCGCAAGAGATGCGATAAGCTTATCGCGGAGGTACGCGGCGCCACTCAGATTACGCTNAGTCCGCTGAATATCAGGAGCGCAAGAGATGCGATAAGCTTATCGCGGAGGTACGCGGCGCCACTCAGATTACGCTCGCCTGAAGTTACTTTGCTCTCGCCAGAAGGACGGAACAAGGGAGCGATGAAAAGCAGCGAAATGTAATGATACAAACGTATAAGAAATTAAGTCTCGTAAGTCGCCAAAAAATAAACACCTAATTTGAATGTCCCTACATATAAGCAATGCACGCCACAAGCAATAGGTAAGACCTACAAGGTTAAATCTATAATCTGCCATTTATATATAAAGTCCAACATGGTACGATGATGATACCGCACCAGAAAATATCGTCGGAAACTGCATAGAAATATCCTAAGTGAAAATTAAGATGTAGATAAGGATAATGGCACGTGGTGTCGTAAATTAGTTAAGGTAGAAGATGGTTATGTTTCTTTTAGTTATTTAAATATATTAAGTATGTAAAGTATAACTGCTAAAGCAGGAAGTGCACTTTTGGACTTGTTTTTTTTTCTCGTAAATATCAACATTCAGGAAACCCTCAATTACAAGTTTGGCTGAATTGGATCCCCGAGACGTTATTTTATGGAAGAAAGTGCCAGTAAATAAAATTTTTATTAGTCAGACTGCTGTAATTTGTATTTATGTGTCACTTGTTTTGTTCTCTCGTTAGAATATGAAGCNCGCAGTGTATGTTGTACATGGCGGCATTTCTACTATGGATATTCCAAAAATCCGTGGAATAAGATTACTGCAGTCTATTCGCGGTTTATTCACACGTTTTTATTCAAACCTTTGAAAAATCACCCCAGTGTGTTAAGTGTCTGGTTGTTTTCTAAACATTACATATATCACAAGCGTTTTTTAAATTCTGTTATGGTAAAAGTAAATTATTTTTGGTAGAACTGAACTTTTACTTACATGTTACCAAAATATATATTATTTTGTTTATAGATAGTTAATAAGGATATAAAAAGTGAGAAAACAGGTGTGTGCCTAGTAATAACTGATTATTATGCAAAATATAATTACACTGAGAACTCACGAATGCGGTGCGTTGTTCCTTTGGTATAATTTTTTATATTCTGTTGAGATTTGTTTGCTTGAGGTGAAGGAAATATACTAGAAGTATAACTTTAGCAGGGCTTCATAAATGTTGTAAGTTACAATGAATAGACTATATTTGGAATTCAAGCAAGTAGGAGGTTTTCAAACACATATGTTGTGTTGCATGCCACTTCGTGAGAGTCGGTGTCAAGTAGTGGATGCTTCAGCTTTCAATCCAAGGTCCGTGCTAAACACCCTTCCTCTCTTAATCCTTCCCTATGTGTTGAGAAATGCCAAAAATTGCAGGGTGCGAGATCTGGGCTGTACTGACGATGGTCCGGACTAGAGCCTCCCTAGTAATTTTCTCCAGTGCTTTCGTAGCCTCTCGTGCCACGTGTTGCCTAACGTTATACAGAAAAAAATTGCACCTTCCGTAAAAGTTGAGGTTGTTCTTTTGCGAATTATGCCAATTAAATGAACTTTCATAAAATGTAATGTTAACTATGTGGTTATTAACGGTATATATTTCTCATCTGCCATTGTAATACACACTGCTTGAGCAAAAAAAGTCAGCGGCTCTGTGGCTTAACTAACATACAGTAAGTAGAGAACCGCAAAAAAAGCGTTATCTTCTGCCAGCAGAAAGGACTGAATATTCTTCTTTATAGTGGAGTCAACGTAGTTTGCTGACTTGATCCTAGGTATTACAACTTGGTCGTATTTGTTTTGTCCATCTAATATTTAACCGTTTCTTAAAGGCTCTGATTTATACGGAGCTTGCCGTATAAACTGTCGTACAATGACAAAACAATATTGTTAAAAGACGCCAGAGGGACGTATCCGAGTTCGTGGGGGATGGAGGTCTTAAAAAAAATAAAAGGACAAACTAATATTTTCAAACTATTCACACAACTATTATTTACGACATTAATCTCTCTACCTCCACCTTTACTCGTGTTATTCTCAGTGACCGCAATGTTTAGTGCCTATCTCATTTATAGTTGACGTCCTTCTCAATGTCTCTATATTGCTACTGGTCACTTAATTCATGCTCATTATTTACACATGTCTTATCTGTCTATTGCCATCATTACAACAGTCTTAACACTCGCGCATCCAGTTTAATAGTCCCGTCCGCCAATCTCTCTAATGCACGATACTCGCAGTCCGCAGATTTAACTCCCGCTGGTCACTTTCATCGCCTATCCTCACTCTACTGGCTCGTCGTCTTCGCAAACCTGTTGCTTAAGCGCGCACAATCCTCAAAACTCTCAACTTTCAAAACTCTCAGATCGGAGGCCCGTCGCAACTTGAATAGACTAGGTGGCCCGATTTGGAAGGTTCCCCGCACCCCGAGTCACGCTGAGGGAGGCCAGGGTAATGAACCAGAACCTTCTTTCAGACAACCCTAGAAATTCAGTCCGCTGAATATCAGGAGCGCAAGAGATGCGATAAGCTTATCGCGGAGGTACGCGGCGCCACTCAGATTACGCTGGCCTGAAGTTACTTTGCTCTCGCCAGAAGGACGGAACAAGGGAAGCAATGAAAAGCAGCGAAATGTAATGATACAAACGTATAAGAAATTAAGTCTCGTAAGTCGCCAAAAAATAAACACCTAATTTGAATGTCCCTACATATAAGCAATGCACGCCACAAGCAATAGGTAAGACCTACAAGGTTAAATCTATAATCTGCCATTTAAATATAAAGTCCAACATGGTACGAAGATGATACCGCACCAGAAAATATCATCCTCGGAAACTGCATAGAAATATCCTAAGTGAAAATTAAGATGTAGATAAGGATAATGTCACGTGGTGTCGTAAATTAGTTAAGGTAGAAGATGGTTATGTTTCTTTTAGTTATTTAAATATATTAAGTATGTAAAGTATAACTGCTAAAGCAGGAAGTGCACTTTTGGAGTTGTTTTTTTTTCTCGTAAATATCAACATTCAGGAAACCCTCAATTACAAGTTTGGCTGAATTGGATCCCCGAGACGTTATTTTATGGAAGAAAGTGCCAGTAAATAAAATTTTTATTAGTCAGACTGCTGTAATTTGTATTTATGTGTCACTTGTTTTGTTCTCTCGTTAGAATATGAAGCTAGAATATGAAGTGATGAAATATGGATTTATAAAAAATTAATTGGTACTACATATATTTGTATATTCTTGGTCACGTAGAGCCTGTGTATAATGCATAAATGTCAATGACGGTTGTTTGACCGAAATCGCTTCCACACAATCGACGCAGCATTGCCAGTCCATAAACATTCGAAGGAGTTCTCATAAATATATTCAGGCCTTCGCCTACGTAACTCGTGTCGAATTATCTGCGATAATACGCAAATGTTCGTTAGACGCGTGTCGGTTGGAGCGATGCCGGATCCTTGCCAAAATAAAACAGACCCACACCTTCCTTTCCACGTCCAGGGTGCGAGAACTCTTCACCTTTGTGTCCGCCAGATCCTGCGTCAGATGGCGCTGTTCCCAGAGGCTGCGGAGCCCTGCCGCGAACCACTCTCCCAGGGAAACACTATATTCATGAGAGCAGGGAAGGAGATAGGATGGCCACGCCGGCTATCCCAGCACGCCAGATGGACTGTAATGGGGAAAGGCGGGAAGAAATGAAACAGCAGAGGCATAAATCTGTCGTGCTCGGCGGAACCTGTACTTGGAGTGAGGCACACCTCGATTACACTTTAGTGATATAGGTTGTTCGTGGAGAATTGAACACAAAAAAAAAACATTTTCGAAAGCCCAAATTAAGATTTACTTTTTGGGCGAAGTAGCAATATGTATCCATCCTCAATACGTAAAATAAATACTTTTACCGATATGATTTATTTTGTTATTCTTTAATCAGACAACATTGCAAAATGTGTTTATATACCTTTATATAACATATTTTAATAATATGTAAACGAATATTATTATAATCATAAAAGTAAAATATATTAAATAGATTGTAATCCTTTTCCAAAAAAAAATTATATATATTTATAGTTTTCATACGACGTGTGTGTATGTATAAACATATATACCTATATACATAATGAAGTTTGCCACTGACTGAATAACTCACCCATCATCGTACAGCCCAAATTGCTGGTCGGAAAAGTATGNCTCACCCATCATCGTACAGCCCAAATTGCTGGTCGGAAAAGTATGAAAATGTAGCGATGTCTTCCCATTTGTATGCAGGCACTCGCTAAAAAAGGATATATCAAGGACTCCTCAATAGCACATTAACATGATGAGGTACCATTGTGCTCTTGACTTTTAAAGGCGACCAATGCTAACATCTAAAAAGCTATTTAGGGATTTTTTTTATAGTCAAACCCAAAGTTTGTTAAAAGGGATTATATGTGTTTTCGAAGACTCCTCAACAGCTATTCAACCCGATGAGATGACGCTGTGTTCTCAGCTTCAAAAGGTAGCCTATACAAATACTTTAAGACTGATCTCGGGATTCTTTTAATCTTAAACCCTAAGATGATGAAAATGGGTATTCGAGGACTCCTTAGTATTTAATTGACGCAATAAGATATTTTATTATATTTGCTTCAAAAGACAACCTATATAAAAGCGTAAAACTTATTTCAAGATTTTTGGAAATCCAACTCCTTAGAAAGCAAAAATGAGTGCAATGTGTTATCTAAGAGTCCTAAATGGCGCTGTAACCCTCAAGATAATGGTATGTTCTTTGCTTCCTAAACACCTAAAAACTAATGTCAGAATTTTTCTTAATTCTAATTCCTCACGATGGTGGAAAATGTTCGAATGTTTTTCCAATGATACATTACTTCCATTACATCGTTTACATACCTGTGATCTTGAAACCAATGTGTTTTGTAAAAACATATCAAGCTAAAAAAGTATGGATATAAATGAAACTTGTCTCTTACTGAGAAAAAAAGTTTCATTTCCCTTACAGTGGCAGAAAAATGCTGTCAGAACTGAAAAGGATCAATAAGAAATAATATTTTTTCGTCAGTGGAATACATCGCACTATGTTATTAAATTACATTTTATACCGACGTTAGTGATTTCCTACGTCATTTTCTATAAAAAGTGAATTGAAATATAGTGCCCATTCCAGCTGCACAGGAACCATCTTTGTGTTGCAACATTTAATTTGTTTAAACAGAGCTGTCAGAACCATACATTTTCGAATCACCTAGAGAGCGGTAAAAATCGCATGTTATAATTACAGCGAGGCCGGTTGATTATATTTTAATTTCCAACAAACCTGAGCTTTTATTCACTACTATAATAATTAATGGAACTTGAAGATATTCTAGCAACATTACAACTAGACGTACTCAGAAGACAAAAATCAGTTTAGAAACTTTACTCTGTAGATTTGGAGTTATTTGGCAAATATCTAGAACACACCAGAGAAGAAGATGTAACGAGGACTCAGCAACGTTAACATTATTATAAATACATGGCACAGTTTGATTTAGTTGATCGAAGCAGTAGGAGTGGAGTACATACCTGTGAACACAATATGGAAATTGTTGATGCAGTCTATTACCTTGTGGAGTTCATCAACCGCATTTTCATTAATCACCTATTGCCACACACTCCTCTCCTCAAAGTTAGGGCTCCACAAATGTAACTGCCAAAACGCGGAAATGCCACAAGGCTCCAAGAGATCACCGTCTTCAGTGGATAAACACGGAAGGGCATGTGATATAACGCTCATGCCACTCATTCCATCCGAGTGCCTTTCTGAATTCAAGAGGCTGAAATTCCCTCTTAAGGTGTGTTCTGCCAAAGGACAATCGCTAAAAGTGGCATGGAGTGACTTGAAGTAGGCCCACATCTCACATGAGCAACTCTACGTGACCTGCTTCAGAGGATGCTCGCCTAGCAAACTGATAATAGTAGCATCTGATGTGTTGTGAAAAGACGTCCTTCGATAAAGAACATTATTGCTGCTACATGTAGTACAAGCGGGCTAATAAGCAGACGGAAAGCTAATATATATAGTGAAGTGTGCCGAATTACTCACTGACACACTCATCAACGCACAGCCAAATTCGTTAGACGCGAAAGAATGAAAACGTACGGAGGCTTCCCCTTAGGGTACAGGCGCCCACTAAGAAAATATTTTTCGAAATTCGACCCCCAAAGGAGCGAAAAGGGATAAGATGTGTTTGACTCCTCAATAGTGCCTTACGCCGATGTGATATCGCTATGATATTAGCTTCAAAACGTTGCCTATAGAGATACCTGAAAAATGATTTTGGAGGTGTTTTATATTCGTCCCTTAGAGAGGGTATATTTGTTTTCGAAGACTCGTCAATAGCTTATTAACCCAATAAGATATATTGTTTTCAATTCTAATTATATATTTGGTTAAAAAAACTAATTGTAGTGTTTTTGGAAATTCAACACCCACCTTAGAGGGTGAAGAAGGTGGAAAATTTGTTTTCGGGGGGTCCTAATAGTTCGATAAACTAATAAGATTAGCTTCAAATGGTTGGCTATTAAAACATGTAATTCTAATTTCAAATTTTAATTTTTTTATTCATACCTTAATGTATGTTTATTATCTTATCTTTAGTTGGAAAGGATATTTATAATATAAACGAATTTGAGGATTTTTTAAAATTCAGTCCCTAAGATGGTGAAAAGATGAAAAATGTATTTAAGAGGATTCCTCAACTGCCTGTTAACCCAATAAAATATCGTTATGCTTTTTGCTCCCAAAATTTGATTACATAATGCTAAAAATTTATTTTAGGATCTATCGAAATTCAACTCCTAAGAGGGTGAGAAGGTCTAAAATGCATTTAATAGTACTTCCCAACTGCTCATTAGCCCAATAATATATCGCCATGATATTTAAGTAACAGGTTTGGCTATATAAACATAAAAAAACTGGTATCAAGCGTTTTCAAAATTCTTCATCCAATAAGGTGAAAATAATTTTGGAGGAATCCTTCAATATAGAATACTGCTATGCGCTAAGCTTCCAACTGATGCCTACATAAATACTTACAAACTAATTTCCATACGTTTAGAAATTTAAACCTCCATTATTAAGGTGTGAAAGGTAAAAAAATTTTGGATGATACGTAACTTTCAAATTAGCATATTTTACAAAAATGTATCAAACGATAAATTTTTTAATACAAAGGGAACCCGTTTCTTATTGTGAAATAAAATTACTCATTTTCCTTACATTTTCAGTTAATGTTAAGAGAAATGAACAGGATAAAGAATTATATATCTCCTTTTAATATATTGTACGGTCAGGGAAATACATCACGTTATGTATATTTTTCTTACGAGATTCTATATACGTGTATTGATCACATTTTATTTGGGTTCTTCATAATTTCATATGACATTATAATGAGTGGATTGGGGTATACGCCAACTGTGCAGTAACCAATCTTGGTGTTGCAACATTTAATTGGTTTCTTGCAAGCAGAACTATCAGAACGAAAAACCAGCAAATCATCTATAGACAACTGACAAAATCACATTGTATAAATGGCGAAAACGTTTGTTTATTTTTGGTTCTTAAAAAAATTTGAGCTTCCATGGGCGAAAATAATATTTGACACATCTTAAATATATTCCCTATTGCAATCATGATCTTTATGGGTCTTTTGTTTTTGAAGGACATGATATCCGTAGTCTAAATGTATATTGTAAATAAACAAATTGCTGATGAAATAATGGCATAGAAAATGTAACAAGTAGTCGGCAACTTTAACAATGTGGCAAATCATTAGCATAATTTGCATAAGTTGTCAGCATGCGTAGATATGTATTACGCCTCCCTTTTTGGGTGAGAACCAGTATGGAAACTTGGTTACCTAAAATGAAGGTTATCGTCTCAACAGACCCAATTACCGCTCAAAAATGTCCCAGAAGAAGATGGATCTGGTGTCCTGAATTTACCATATGGAAACCCCCAATTAGAACCAATCAACAACGTACGGCCGAGCTCCGCAATATAAGGATCGCCTTCCTCGCTACATATGGTATTAAAGAGGCGCACAATGCATGTGTGCGGAACTTATTTTGCAATTTAAAAAAAAGCCTTTTTTTCTTATTTGATTAACTTACTAAATATATATTTTTTAAACTCTAGGACAAGATTTGCCACCTTTTCGATTTCAATGAGAGCAAGGTGAAGACAAAAATTCACCTTTTAGGGATTGGCAACCACTTTACTTGAGCTAAATAGACATGCAATATTGATAACAGCAATATTTGAGTATATCCAGTAATCTCACTGGTATAACAATAAACTGATATCCTTGAAATAAATAAATTAATATATAAAAATATTTTTTCACATTGTTTTCACCAAATTATTTATTTAGCCTTTTTTTTTTTTTAAGGAAAATTTGGACTTAAGTTGTGCTTTTGAACTGAAAGTTTTAATGTGATCTTTAGGGAGTAATTACACGTGTTCAATATTTTGAGGGCTGGCCGAGACTTTTAAGCAAAAGTATCTAAACATGCCTCATTCCTAGATTGGAGTGCTGTAGCAGCCAGGCGATCACCAGGTCAAGNTTTTAAGCAAAAGTATCTAAACATGCCTCATTCCTAGATTGGAGTGCTGTAGCAGCCAGGCGATCACCAGGTCAAGAGGTTTACACCACTGAGGCCCATGCTTTCAATGGCCATATTCACAGCCGCCTCCAAAATAAATAAGGGCTGCCGCGAAAATTTAACATTTCCCGTCAATCACCTAAATTAAAGAATAAAATTACTCATCACTAGGTGGTAGAAGTCCAAATGCCCACCACAAAGTGGATTACTTGGGAGTTATCAAAAAGGTGAGATGTCTAAATGTTTGTCGTGAAGAAGGAAAAAGGTGGCCTCAGCTCCAAACAGTACTGTGGAAGACTCTCCAAAGAGCACAACATAGATGAAACAAACTCTTGACTTAATTACACACACACACACACTGCGATTTATGATGCAATTTTATAAAACTAAAATGTTTTCTTTATCATCCTCTTTGCAAAATTTTACAATAAAACTGTAAAATTTAAGCCAGTTATTACACCACCNATCCTCTTTGCAAAATTTTACAATAAAACTGTAAAATTTAAGCCAGTTATTACACCACCCAAAATACAGATATTTCTTTGCTTGTGCATGGCCATGGTTATGTCTGAAATACAAACTATAGAGAACTCTAGTGGCAAACACTGGAATCTATATGTAAACAATTTAATATAGTCACAAAAATGTTCGTTTCACTTGGTAATTTTTATAGGACAGAAGCGCCTGTTATAAAAAGCATGAAATCTAAATTATGAATTTCATATTTATTACGTTCAATATCTCAAAAAATAAGTTAGTAAATGACTCGGAATTGAGGACCGAGAAATAATAAGCTACGTTTTGCCACTAAAATACCTTACTTACAATTCACAGTAAAGTACAAAACTTATTAATACATACGTGCCGGACAAACGGCACAAATGCAGTACAAATATGTGGACACAGTTGTAGAGAAGGATGATGGAGTCCTTTACCTTGTGAAGTTCTTCTACAGCATCTACCCGCTAGGCCTGCCACCACAGAAGCTTCTTCTCAAGGGTGCTCCCCTTGTGTTACCGCCAAAACACTACACTAGTTACAGGCTCTAAATTAAGGCTTGGTAAAAAGTTTTCATCGAAGTCGTAGTTTTAATGGATGTGCACAGGAGGATTAAGATTCCATATCACGCGTACCACTTTTTCCATCCGAGTACGCTTTCGAATTTGAGAAACTGCAATTCCCCCTCAAGGTCTATTTCGCTATGACTATAAGTGAGGTCCAGGAACAGTCACTAAATGTGAGAGGGAGAGATTTGAGTTGTGTTGAGAGATTTGGGAGGCTCTTTTAACAAGGACTTGAGAACTGATGAGGGTGAAATTAGGGTGGAATAGAGCAGTGCCGGAATGAAAGGGCGGGGGGAACGGGAGATCGCTTAGAGGAAACCCTCCGACCAGCAGCATCGTCCGACACGATTACCACTTGCAAAAAACCGGTAGTAACCCGGCCGGGGATAGAACCCGGTTCGTCTTGGTGGGAGGCGATCAGTCTAACCGTTCTGCCACAGCGGTCCTGGGGAGAGATTTGAGATATGGGTAGCTCTACGTAGCTAGCTCCGCAGTAAGTTCACTTAGCAACTCGTAATCCTTGTAACTGTGGGCCTTATCACTAATGCGGAGTGCGAAGAGGTCCTTCCGTAAAGGAAATTAGTAGCTACTTTGTGTAGTTCACGTGGATGAAGCCGCCGACAAAAAGCTAGCAAATAAAAGCTTTTCCTACACCTCTGTCAACTTTACTAGGAGCATGGTAGTTAGTGTGTATTTGTGTGTTTTTAAAAATACACGATATATCTTGTGTCTCAATAACATTTTAAGTGTATTGTACTCAAACCAATAATATAAATACAGTTTCTTTTGTTTCAGGTAAGTTCTTGGTGTCAGTTAATTTGATGTGGTGGATGAGTGGAGTTTGAAGGAGAGAACAAAAATTGTATAGCTGTACTTCAGGACAGGCTCTATAGTCCTAGCTCAGGGGGCTTTGAGAGAATAGTGAATTAAGGTTTTGCCCTACATTGAACAATTTAGCGTTAAGTCAAACGATTTCGTGGTGAAGGAAATCTGACGCCGAAGAAGCATGTGCAGACATCAACTATCAGGACGGTGGAGACTATCGCGGCAGTTAGCGCAGCAATCCAGATACGTCCGAACATATCAGTATGGCAGTTGGCATGTTTAGTCGAGGTAAGCCATTCGTCAGTGTATAGAGAACAGAAGGACTTACCTCTCTTCTCCTGTGAAATTTATATTGCGCAAGAGCTGAAGCACCAAGCTGTAGTTCAATGTCTTCAGTTCGTGTGTAACTTTCTTTATGTCCGAGACAATGATGCGACCGTGATTACTAATCAGTTCAGGAGTGATGAAGTGCACTTACATTTGAGCGGTTTNCAGGAGTGACGAAGTGCACTTACATTTGATCGGTTATGCCAACAAACTCCACTGTAGGTTATGGTCTGAAGCAAATATTCAGGAAGAGCAAGTAAAGCTTCTGCATTCTCAGAAGCTTACTGTGTGGTTTGAAATCTCAGTCGAACAGAATGTCGGGATTGGTTCTTCGAAGAGGAGGCAGAAATTCTTACCATTACGTCAGAACGTTGTCTTCACGTGCTGTAAAATGTCTTCGTTCCAGAACCAGGCGGGGGTAGATGAGGTAATTGGACCATGTTTGGTTTCAGCAGGACTATATGCAACAAGTCAGGCTGCTCGTAAATGAATGGCTTTCCTTAGGGAGCAATTCCCTTACAAACACACATCGAGCTGGGGTAATGTTCCATGGTCACCGCATTCTCCTGTCTCAACGGCACCTTGCATTTTATTGTTCGCAATTCTCAAAAGCAAGGTGCATAACACCATACCAGCAACAGTGGTTGGAAAGAAGCTTAATATTTGGCAATGTATTTCATAAATTACGGTGCAAATGCTCTCATATGTGATGAACAATGCCATGGTTCGGAGCCGCGAGTGCCACGTTATGGGTGGCTTTCCCCCAAAAAATACAATTTACTCAAAATAAGTTGAAGGATAATTTAATTTACCCTGCTTTGAAATACAATACTGTGGCCTGCATTTCGTCGTCCATATTTACAGATATATTGACACTATGCATCGTCTCTACATCTACAAATTATTATGTTAGGTTTCATTGATCCCAGGATTTCTAGAATCAGCAGTAAAATAAAGCTACTTTTTCCAATGTTTGATTTTAAAACAGCTCCACTAACCACAAGACAGTAATACTATGTAACGTTTAAAGTGGTGATTTACTATCGTATTTATGTCGTATTGTGTTAGCGGCGCGTCAGATATATTCTTTCTGATTTAGTTCCCAAAATAAAGTACACACTAACGTCATTAATTTCATTTACAGACTGTAATCACAAATTGAAAATATTCTTAGATAAGACTTCGCTATTGCTGATGTAATTCGTTCATTGCCTGCTTTTAATTTGTGGATTAGCGTTATACTATTGGCCTATTACAGTTTTTTTTAAATAACTGCAATATAATTTTAGAAGTAGTACAGGGATGATTTGTTACTCTGTCAATCCGCAAATTGTGCCACTCGCCACTCTCTATGGAAGTGAGTTCCTTGGCAAATATCGCTATTTTAAAATTTACCTTGCACAAATATTTCCAGTTTACGTGATTTTTTGCCAACTGACAGGAATTGGTTTACTACAAAAAGCTTACTATTGAGCTGTTTTGAACTAACCGGCATCGTCGTCATACAACCCGTATGTTAGCGCATCGAATAAATAGCTAAAAGCATATTTTAATTCATGGATATCGTAGTTGTTATTGTAGACCAACATCCTTTAAAAAGAAAACTACAATTCAGTAAAAGTAGCAACGACACGACGACTGACGACAGAGACGGCAAAACATTTCGATCAACCACGTGTGCCAAAGTGAGTGCTAAACTATTTGTTTACAGTTAGAATTCTTGGGTAACAACCACAATAAGGAAAACTGTGGTGGTTCAGTAATTTCTTTGGTACTTCACCTCTGTGAGATTTTTATTTGAAATATGTAAAAGTTATTGTGATAACGACAATAGGATCCCTTTTGTTCTTTGCTATGTAAAATTATTTTGATAATTCCTAGCATTGAGTGAGATTGTCAGTTAACTGGAAATCAAATGCGTGAAAACTGAAACTGCGTGAATGTTTGCAATAATTTGTTTAAATATGCAGCAGGGAAATGTACCATAATGGGTATTCAATTCCCAGTGAATATTCAATTGATATTCCTGTTGTGTAAAATCCATATACTCATTTTCATTTGAAGTATACTTTTTTTTGTCACAGCTCTCATAAAGATAATAAGCAAGAGTAAAACTTGTATATTTTGTTTGCTGAAGCAGGACTTAGGTATTCGCATATTATAATTATATTTAGTCCTATAACTAATACGCTGTAAAAACACAACTAAAAATATTTTCGACCCTGTGAGCGGACAGTTGAAAAAAGAACTTCTACCCATTTCTCGAGAAAAATTATTAAGCCCGATTGTATGTATCTCATGTGATACGTTCGTTAAGGTTTACAGCTAAAATTACGCACATCGACAAATTTTATAAGCGAAATTTCTCCTGTTGCACAATTTTTCTAACTTAAATCCTATCGGTTCTATGTATTTTTAGAGACTATGAAAGCTTTCATTTTCTTAACGTATATGTCCAACAATTAATCTGTTCTTCAACGTCTGTAGGTTTAAAATAGATATGTACCTTGATATTTGTAAAGGCTTTGTTCCGATATTTGTGTGGCGAGTGGCAACACAATGACTTAATTGCTTAACAACCCATTCCTAATGCAGTTTCTTCATGAAGATAAAGTGTACGGCCCCAAATCTCTCATCTTGTGACAATGCCACTGGCAGCTCTAATACTACCGTGAGTACGAAGACAGAATGGATGACTACTGGTGTGTTATGTACTACATGGGGACTAATTCTGCGTAGCTCGAAAGCTTTTCGAATGCAGTATATTATCTGTATATATGAGAATACTCTTTGTCCAGTCAACTTAGTGCTTTGGCCTGGTATAAGTTGATGCTGTATCCTTCCTGCACAGCATTCAGAGTTAAATGCTAATTTTCAAGTTTCGCCATTTTTAACGCGCCTACATGTTTGTCTATTAAAGCTGGTATTTTCTACTGAAAGTACGACCAGTGTAGTATAAGAAACCAAAATTATTTTCTAAGGCGGTACGTAACTTGCGTACAGTCTCTTGATGTCTTATAGTAGAACATTTTCTGGTAGGATTAAGAAGTGGCATTTCTTATCTTTTTAGTATCCATCGTGATTTCTTCGTGCTTCATCGAAAAGCGTTCCCCCGAGTCTTGTTTGGCTCTACATGGTTATGAGACGTATTCCCAACAATATGTTTGTGGGTTTCCTTGACTACATTCAGGTTATAAGTTTGCTATAAATGGATACTTGAAGTCTCTACCTTTTACTCCATGTATGCATAGTGTATGTTTCTGTTAGGAGAGAACAATGTTTAGTAAGTATATTGCTTTGGACAAGGTGGTCTAGTAATCACAAAAATATGTATTTCCGAATAATTCAAACTTAGAAATTTAAGGTATGAGAAAGAGCCCCATTAAACCCCTTGATGTTTACGACATTAAATAAAAGTAGCTGTTGAGATCTACATACCTCCGCAGTGACTATAATGCTTTCTTGTATCTCATTCTAAGCTGAAGAAGTTAGTCAATTATTTTTCGCCAGTGTAACAACACGACAAATGTCGTCGACATATTTCAACCAAAATCTCGGCGGCACGGGAACAGTTTCAAGCCGATTCTCTTTACAGTCTGGAATTGACAGATCGACGATGACATGGGATTGTTAAGAACTCATCCACGTACCCGTGTGTGCATCTGATAGTTACGTTTCGATGCGGTGTTTAGGTTGTGGCGTTTCATCAAAAATATATTGGCCAGTGATTAAATTTGCGTCGGAATGAGTTCAAATTTTCCTTTATGTGAAATTCCATCACAAGTTCACTGTAATATGATTACGTTCTTCAGTATGTCTGAGAATTGCTAGGAATTTCGAACCTGTGGCTGTGTTTCTCCTCCGCAAAGCTGTTCAGCAAGCTGTTGCAGTTTGAAGGGTGAAGCCACCTTTGTTGTTCAATCACAGGCAGGGCAGTGAGATTGTTTTTTTTCTTCTGAAATTGAGTGTGTTCGAAGCCATTATCTATTGAGGAAACTAAATACGTCTGTCTTTTACGCAGCAAGGTTTTCTGTAGATTATTATAAATGTTATCAGCAAGTAAACTGATTAAATTACAGCAATTTTCCTGTAAATTTAGTCAGTGGTATTCATAACATTGGCTTTATTTTGCTTGCAAGTTGGAATTTATAATTTCATAACATAAAAAATTGGTGGCCGTTTTGATTTCGTCAATGAATATAATTATACATGGAATTTTATCTACATTTTCGATCTCTCAGATTTATTATCGCACAATATCGACAGACACTTCTTATTCATTCTGCCACAACAAAGGAGCCACAAAATACATCTTAAATTATATGAATTGGTTTTCTTATCACCAAATATCGGCTTCTTATTCCGACAGACACTTCTCATGTAGCAATATACATATGGCCCATTTATGACAGTCGGATGCCAAGCTGGCAAAAAGTTGGCCAACAGCTGGCATGCACCCGGTAACATTTCTGATCCTGAAGTGGCACCACTAACTATTCATACTCTGCCCATAACTGGCCCAGGTGTGGTGAACACAATGGCCCAAGCATGGCCCATATGACTACAACAGTAATGGCCCATCGATGTGCTACTTCACAGCCCCCAGATGGCCTACTGATGGCTAGCCATGCTTCTATCATATGTCAAACACACACTCTTAAAAATTATTATTTCTAGCATTATTCCCGACATTAGTTCGTTTTTAAAGTCGTTTACTTCAAAATTAAACATATTATACGACAAGAAAATCTTACACTTACTGGAAAAGGGAAAGGGGTGCGAACATACGCCCCTTGTAGTGGAAGTCCAGCATGCTAACCATTACTCCACTGTGTATTCCTATGTTTACAGGAACTAATTTAGAATCTCTAGCGACTTAATTTATTACAAACACTAATAAAATGTAAATAACTCCAGTTATTCCATTGCCTTAAAATTTAACATGCGAACATATTATTTTTTTAAGATGCAGATTAACTATAAAATACTATCGTTGAGAGAAAACTTCCTATCTGAATCACGATATTAACCCCAAAACTTGCCTTTAATGTAATTTTTCACAGTATGTATGTCACCCGGATGCTATTCATTTGTTTTGAAATCCAGCCGTCATAAATGAATATTTTAGTGATTGGAAACAATAAAATCGCTTCAATGTTAATTTTCTAAAAGTGGTTATATATATTTTTTTAACTTCTAATTTTAATTATATGCAATCGTACATGTTAAATATTACATATGTCATATTATTAAATACCAGTCATCTAGTAACACTTAATCCTGTATTAACAGCATTTTACCATAGATATTTCCAACACTATATATTAAAAAATAACCTTCTCGTTGTATCATGTGATCTATAATTATATTAGAAACACAAATATATATATATACATGTGTGTAGTTTGAAGAAGCTATCTCCGAAGATTGCGAGGCTTTATGCCTCGCAATCCCATAATAAGCCAAATTGCACCAGCAATGGTCTATCGATGTACCACTTCACAGCCATCAATTGGCATGCTTTAACCAGCAGTAAGTATAGGTTATGTGCGGCCATTTCTGGAATAAACTTGGTAAGCCATTTATGCGCCATTGGTAGTTTACCTACTCTCAACCATCAGTTTCATTTCCATCAACATTCTATCAGTGTGCCATAAATGGCATGCCAAATATCCTGGTGCCAGCAGTTAACCATAGTAGAGCCAGTTGTGTAGACCCATAAGTTTTCTGGGCCAGCAGTAATCCAGCAATGCCATCAGTAAAACCACTGCCTCTCTCTACGTGTGTTATTAGTCATTCTGCTACAACAAAGCAATCATAAAGTACACCTTAAAAACCATGAATTAGATTTCGCCATTAGCTCGTGAATAAGATATGGTTATCAAATGCACTAGAAATGGTTATCTTTCAAACTCCAAACACTGGACGCAGTACTGGGAAAAGTTAACTACAGTTCATACACCTACACTCACGTGACTCAACGCGTTTAGTGTGATTTAATGGCAGGAGTTTTACATGGACGTCAAAATAGTGTATTAAGTACACAAAAATGTTCACAATGCAAAAGAGGTCGCAGGGACCAGAAGCCGACTTGAGACAAGCATTACCAAAAAAAAGACACGCTTGTCAGAACAGTGATCAGTGTCGGGGTACCCGCGTTTATCAATGCCTACTGCAGGCGCTATGGGACGTGCACTGTGGTGCACAGAAAACTGGCCTACTGCAGCACAAGAAATGGTCTAGGATATAAGAAGCGTCTCGAACATACGTGCAGAATTTAAACGTATGACCGTGGTGGACATTTTGTGATTTCCGCTAAAATGTTGAAATACACACATGGTTGTCGATATATTGAAAACTTGTAAACAGAGTTTAGATAATGGTTTGTTCATAAGGTGAATAATAACTTCCAGTAAGTTATATTCTTAACAGTTATGTTTTTTAAGAACTATGAATACAATTCCTTCCGACGTTTGCGTTTTATAAGAGGTCCCTTGTTAGATGTGGATTTATCTATGTTTAAAACTGTTTCCTGAGAGACTTGAAAAAGAACACCAAATTGTTAATATATGAGACATTTTCTCAGAAAACGTTGCTTACCAGAAATAATAGGCAAAAATTATTTTTTGTGTATGCAGCCCTGATGAAAGCGGCTTGTTTTCTATAATGAACTGAATTTTTCATATCCCACAAGGGACGACTTGATGTTTCTGACAACTACAGTTTAACACCACATTATTCGTCAACTGTCATGCATTTCCTATTTTTGTTTAGTCTTTGAAATCCCACGCCAGCCATTCAATTGAGAAATGTCTATTTTTTTTTCCGAGATATGGTTAACGTCTTGCAGTAAAGACAGACTTCGTTGGCATCTGCTTTGTTGAATAGCGGATTACCCCCGTGGTTGAAGTCAGCTAGGCCTTCCCTGCAGTCAAAAATGTGTTCATTTACAAATACCAGTATGAAGTTGTTTTGTGAGTGTGCATTGTAAACTTTACTGTGCTGTAATAAGCAAAGAGATATGTCAATATGTCTAATAAAACAAAGAGTTAATTTGCGGTTCTATGTAGTCACTTTCTTCTCTTGTGTAACGGTTTGAATTTGAATAATAGCGGCTACATAATACAATCGTTTTTGAAAAAAAATTACTGCTATTGNTTTTTCCGAGATATGGTTAACGTCTTGCAGTAAAGACAGACTTCGTTGGCATCTGCTTTGTTGAATAGCGGATTACCTCTGTGGTCGAAGTCAGCTAGGCCTTCTCTGCAGTAAAAAATGTGTTCATTTCCAAATACCAGTATGAAGTTGTTTTGTGAGTGTGCATTGTAAACTTAACTGTGCTGTAATAAGCAAAGAGATATGTCAATATGTTTAATAAAACAAAGAGTTCATTTACGGTTCTATGTAGTCACTTTCTTCTCTTGTGTAACGGTTTCAATTTGTATAATAGCGGCTACATAGGACAATCGTTTTTGAAAAAAAATTACTGCTATTGTTACACTTATTATATTTGCTAATCCGTGATACATGTTCCTTAAAAATAGGTTGTATTATTTAAGCGCTAACCTTATACAGCATATTAAAACAGCGAATTGTCCTTTTTTCAAAGGATGAAAGCTTTTCCATACATGATCAGTGAAAATCGACCTGTGTGTATGAAAACTACAGTATCAGTACCATATGTGTGGTGCCATTTATCTTGAAAACAATTCATTTTGTTCAGATAATATTAAGTTTTATGATCTGGAAAATGCTCAGTTTTCTTGTGTCGTTCTTGGCGAAAAATAATTAAGGGATTGAGATGGCAGAATTCAATCAATGTTTCTACTAATCTGAACCTTTGTTAGGAAATGCATTCAATGGATTTGCCAACTTTGCAAAGGGTCTTAATTAATTTAGTGTTTCACTTTGTTTAACAAATATAAAACTGCGAAGAAGCGGTTTTAACTGTAGACACATTTCTTTCAGAATTAAAAATAAATTTAGTTTTTTTTTTTCGTGGGCATTAATGCGCAATTGCATGCGTAAAAAATCTACTATACTATTCATTCCTTCAGCAGAGTGTAACTATGGCCTATCCCATTGTATTCACGTTAATGTGAATTATATGTCAAGATCTGCAGGACTCAAACTTCCACGAACTTGGTCACTTCCAGTCTTGTAATCAACTTTGGAAGCAGATCAAAGCCTTCGCAGCTTCGCTGAGTACTGCCAAGTTTAATACTTCGATGTCTTCGCTAATTACACCAAGGCAACGAAAGCTTCTCTTTGACGAGACCACACATCGTGTGTGTCTCCACATTACCCGCAACCTTTCTGCTCGTACATCTTGCGCGCCAACTTACCACTACTTCAGCTGTTCACCAAGGATGACTCAATTCGCCACCAAAGCAAATTCATATCAGAATATATATGCAACTCAACTAGTAGTGCATCATATTTGTCACACGATTGTCTCGGCTTACAAAAGAAAAAGAAGATAACAGTATCACTAACTTGTAAAACAGTAAATAATTGTCGAGAAAGAATTCGGACAGAGCGCAAACATAAAATAACGTTGTAGAACTAAGTGAATTCCTAATTTCGTGCACTAACAGTATATGTATTTCTATCATATAAAGTTGTATTGTCATAGGTGAAACCTGCTTTTTGACTCAGTGAAAATACGCAGGTTAACGGAAAAACAAATTACTTTCAAAGGTACATCGTAAGGATATATATATTTTTTTCATTATTTGCTCTTTAGGTTTTCTTTAAAAAGGTAATTTCGAAGGGAATATAAGTATGTGTAGCCTCCGAAAATATTACAAATAGACAAGCGATCTTACCAGTGAATATTTAAAACGTATAAGGAAAGAATCAAAGTTATATATTTTAATTGCATTACAAACTATGCATGTGCCATTCAAAATCCATTATGAAACATTTATTTGAATGGTAAGTTTGAATGAAGTTCCAACAGAAATGAAGTATTTGTCATCTGATTGATTTCAGATTAACAATGTGCATAAATGTGTAATAAGTTGTAAAACCCTTCATTAAGTAATATAAAATGGATAACACATAGAGCCTGTTTATTTAACTTAGTATCGATTTGATTAGTAATTTATGATATATTAAGTATATCTGTTGCGCATTCAAAATGTAGTGTAATAAAATAAATACTGTTTTGTTATTCATTACAAAGCAATATCAATACGAAGTTAAAAAATCTTTGGAGGGGATGGAGGGGAGAATGTAAAGATTAATAGACGTACGGATATAAATATAAATATACCACGTTTTTTTTTTGTAGTTCTGGTGTAAAAATTGTAATAAATACAAATATTTCTAGTATACTAATTCAAGGCTTGCATTTATGCTCACGTGTTCAAGAGTGGAAACGGAATGGAATTTATAATGTAATTTAAAACAGTTGTATTAAAAAATAAGATATATGGAATAAAAAACTTTAAATTGTATTCATAAAATAAATCTTTCCTGTACAGAGACCCGAACCAGTATACTTTGAATAAGAAGGCAAGCTTAACATACGCTTACTTCATCGTGCAGGCCTTGATTTTCTTTTAATGATTATAAGGCTGCAAGAATATAATAATCTCAGATCTTAGGAAGGACCGTATTGAGTGATTCAGGGAATTGCTACACTTCAGAAGGCCTTTAAGTCTGCATGTGTATTGAACAATTGCAGAGTTGGAGTATTGTGACTGTATAATATATTGTTTTGTGAACTCTGCGTCCAGATGACAGTTGCTGGCATTAGAAGCCAACAAATATTCTTCAGGGTATGTTTCGCTTGGTTACAAAAATAACTGGGCTGTGTGAATACACATGCCAGCGTGATCGCGCAATCTTATTTTTCCTGGGAAACTTAAATAAAAGGAAATGAAAACTTTTACACTCAAAAGGAAGTTAAAAGAAAACATTCTCTTCCCCTTTCCAAATTCAATAATTATTATTAAACATCACGTTGGGTCGCTTGTAAAAACACATTCACATGTATTGAGTGAAATAACTTGCACAGCGTGTAGCATTGACTTTTCGACTTTAAGTGATTCATGGTCACCGAAAATTTTTGGTTCTAGGTGTATTACAAGTAGCGCTTTTGTAACGTGACAATAAAGATATTCTACAAATAATATAATTGTATTTTTACCAAGTTATGCAAATGTACAACAAATTTCTCAGTAAAAACTACAACAAATGTTTACAGTGTACAAACAGATATAAACGTAGCATACACGAACAGGTATCTGACACTGACAGATCTCACAGATTTCATGACAAGTGAGGGAACACTCCATTAATTATACATAGAAATTACAGGAAAATAATAGGGAGGAAGTGTCACAGGTCTGTCGTATACTAATATCGTGCAGTTCTTTCACAAAGGTCAATCATAAATTACAGTCCTATAATATACTAACCACTGGAAAGGGGGGGGGGATATGTTCGGCTTAAACGTCGCACTTGTGTGATCGCAGGTCAACGCGCTAGACTCCACACCACAGCGCTTTCATGCACAAAGTGAGGTTCTGATTGTAAATGATCGATTAACGGATTTGTACGTATATGTAAACCTGCAGTATGGTTCACTGATAAACGTGAATGAGAGTAATCCTAATAAATAAAAGACTCATGAAATATAAAAAAAGGATTGCAACATACTACCTGCAAATGTTCAACGTTTAGGCAGTAAGTAAAGAATGTTCGTAAGAAATTAATCGTTAATATTTGCTTAATATTTCAGATAGAAACCGGTTAAATATTTAAATGCAGTATTGAAACTGATAAAATAATAAGATTTTGAAGAAATTACTGTTACACGAGTTTTGTGTTTGTCACAAAAATTATTTTGTGTAACATATTACCTATTTATTCTTGTTACAGTGCGTTTGTTCACTTTCTTTTGTGGCTTTTGTTAGGGCTTCACTACAATTCTTTTCAGGTCTTCTATTTATTCGTAATACAGAAAAAATCCCAAGTATATGTAAATGTGTAAAATTATTTCATCGCNTTTTTCAGGTCTTCTATTTATTCGTAATACAGAAAAAATCCCAAGTATATGTAAATGTGTAAAATTATTTCATCGCAATAATATTTGAACACGCATTACAAAATTACGAGAATTCGGGCGTTATCACGCTAAAAACACTACCAATAATCTAGTACGATTACGTGGTATACAGAGTATTTCCTGTGCATATTTTCTCACAGACGTAGACATTTTTATATCCCACTGCGTAACAGTATTTCTTTTTGTAGCTATTTTATATTAGTGATTTAAATGCTTCCCCTCTAAAATTAACAGTTTTGTTTCATTTTATGCCAGCTGTCACGGGGCAGGAGCACCCGGAGGAAACCCATCCACCTCGTGACAGTGACCGATGCTTCTTTCTCCATCCACAACATCCATATCAATATATGGACTACTAATCTCGTCAATAATATGCGCAGGTATCAGAAATACGTTCAAAATAATCAAATAAAGAACATTTTCAGCCCATAGGAACGAAAGGCAGTAAGAATTATCCCCAGTCATGAGAAATGAACAAGTGACGCTTGTCTCGTTTTTGACCAAATAATTGCGGCCTAAAATATTTTCTTTTGCAAATTTCCCCAAAAAGTTTTAATACAAAAATATAAACGATTATTAAAAACACTGATTAAAAAGTTAANTTCTTTTGCAAATTTCCCCAAAAAGTTTTAATACAAAAATATAAACGATTATTAAAAACACTGATTAAAAAGTTAAAATGAATTAAATTGGTTGTAAATAAAATTACAGAATTAATTCCCAATTATAATTAAATTAGCCATTAAAAATAAACTAACCTTTATAAGTGTTCCCTCTACGAAGCCCGCCCNCGACCTGGCGTCCGGCAACGCTGGGCGTCGAACGGGTGTATAGACAAGTACGTTACATAACCCAGCCGATACGCCCGTAGGACACGTATTTCAGCAGCGTAGTAGGTGAACACTGGTGTGGTGTTTCCAGACACACCGTCACACAACTCTGGAGATGCTCAGAACGATTCTGCGCATGTCTGCGGTAATTTTCTTATAAACATTTATCATATTTCGCTGTAATGTAAGTGAATTTTTTTGCATTTAAAATACGGCGTTTATAAGAAAAATTTTTAAAAAAATTTTATTGTGTCTAGTATTTAGTTATTTGGGATTTGATAAGCATTACGCGCGGTCAGGTTCATTTCGCAAATTTATTTTCCGTGCAATAGCCAGACTAAATATACAAACCACGTGCAGCTCAGCCAAGAATAAAAGTGACGAAAGAGGCAGTGATGGCTTTAGTAACAGAGGGCTGACTGGAATAATAACCAAAAGGCCATGCGCAAAAACTAACAGAATACCTGGAAAAGTCACGGAAGTCTTCGTTATGATGTTGCTAGCCACTTAGAAACTAAATTTTGTGTGACTGNCAGAATACCTGGAAAAGTCACGGAAGTCTTCGTTATGATGTTGCTAGCCACTTAGAAACTAAATTTTGTGTGACTGCACACTTTCTCACAATATAATAATGGTGTGATAATGGTTCTTCAAACTTCNACAGAATACCTGGAAAAGTCACGGAAGTCTTCGTTATGATGTTGCTAGCCACTTAGAAACTAAATTTTGTGTGACTGAACACTTTCTCACAATAGAATAATGGTGTGATAATGGTTCTTCAAACTTCATTTATTTATTTATTTATTTCATAGACACGTGCAGACCAAGTGACATCCTGAAATTGTTAAACAGGTAAATATGTGAATTTTGTAGGTCAATTCTTGTACATTCTGTGTCTATAGAACAATAGAAAACCGATTTATGTTGCTATTAAATTCGAGCATTTCACTTTTAATTAGGCGTTTATACTGTCCGCGCCAGATGTCGTGGAACTTTAGCTCCCTAGTTCTAGAGTAATGGGGCTGACACGCCCAAGTGCTGAAGCGGTCGGAATGTACAACGGTGCGGGTATCTATACTCATAACTAAAAACATATTCCAAGGTTTCCGTTGGATTTTATTTACACTAAAGCCTGGTTCAGTTCACATCTACACCATTCACGCAGAGAAAATCTTTCCACGCGTAAGTAGATTCCCTGCATCATCGTTTTTTTTTGCATGATTGAGAGCTCNCACTTTCTCACAATAGAATAATGGTGTGATAATGGTTCTTCAAACTTCATTTATTTATTTATTTATTTCATAGACACGTGCAGACCAAGTGACATCCTGAAATTGTTAAACAGGTAAATATGTGAATTTTGTAGGTCAATTCTTGTACATTCTGTGTCTATAGAACAATAGAAAACCGATTTCTGTTGCTATTAAATTCGAGCATTTCACTTTTAATTAGGCGTTTATACTGTCCGCGCCAGACGTCGTGGAACTTTAGCTCCCTAGTTCTAGAGTAATGGGGCTGACACGCCCAAGCGCTGAAGCGGTCGGAATGTACAACGGTGCGGGTATCTGTACTCATAACTAAAAACATATTCCAAGGTTTCCGTTGGATTTTATTTACACTAAAGCCTGGTTCAGTTCACATCTACACCATTCACGCAGAGAAAGTCTTTCCACGCGTAAGTAGATTCCCTGCATCATCGTTTTTTTTTTGCATGATTGAGAGCTCAGTTTACAACAATAGTGGTTTTAATATGAATATTCCGATGTAAATATACAAGAGACTATATGCTACATATATTTTTATTTTATTATTGGTGATCGTACAATTTTAAAAATATTTAATTTAATGATTTTACGCTGTCTTATAAAGGCAAGTTGCTGAAGGAAAGATAGCAAAATGTTTCAGTGCCTTGTGTATAGAGACGATGAGGCATGTGATGCGCGTGCCTGGGTCGTCCTTAGCGCTCCCGCGCTTCCGGGCCTCGGACACGCCAATTACTTCCTGGTAGACGGAACACTTAATGCTCATTTTCAGACTGTGAGTTTTATGTACGATAAATGTAACGTCGTTGTGTAGGCTNGCTCCCGCGCTTCCGGGCCTCGGACACGCCAATTACTTCCTGGTAGACGGAACACTTAATGCTCATTTTCAGACTGTAAGTTTTATGTACGATAAATGTAACGTCGTTGTGTAGGCTGTTCACGATAATCTGAGCATTTTAAAATCAATCTTTGAAAAATGCCACTACCGTTACCTATACGTGCTTTAACAGGCACACTGACTGGCGTCCTACCAGTAAAGTTGGTAACGATGGAGTGAAAGTAGATACATGTCTTAGCGTAAATTAAAAGTTTCTGTTAATCCTTTGTGAATAAAGAAATTATTTATTTTTTTCTCTGTTTTCCTAATGAGCATAAGTGTAATAATTATCAAAGTTGTGAATTATATTCTTTTCCGATTATTTCACAGTTTTGCTTCACCGACGTATGAACAAAGTGATGAGGCCCATGGCAGTGTTAATGTTACATATAGTGAAAGAATACACAACGTGACTACAAGTAGATCTTCATCGGGGTTTTCAAAAATGCCCAGTTTACAGCGAACAGCCGTTGACAANTGTGAATTATATTCTTTTCCGATTATTTCACAGTTTTGCTTCACCGACGTATGAACAAAGTGATGAGGCCCATGGCATTGTTAATGTTACATATAGTGAAAGAATACACAACGTGACTACAAGTAGATCTTCATCGGGGTTTTCAAAAATGCCCAGTTTACAGCGAACAGCCGTTGACAGCCAATACTTACACGATAAAACTAAGAATTTTAAGTATATTTATGTTAATGCCATATGTTTTACATCTCCTCCCTGNACCAATACTTACACGATAAAACTAAGAATTTTAAGTATATTTATGTTAATGCCATATGTTTGACATCTCCTCCCTGTCCCCCTCCTCCGAGGAGTAGTTTCGTTTAGGCGCTGTTAGCCATATGTTCCTATCCTTAGAGCCTTTTTGAAAGCAGCAGATAACACACAGTGAAAATAAGAAACAAACTTATTAAATAACTAGTTAATTGTAAATTTTCTATAATAAAACACTTTAAATAATACTTCCGACACTGAAATTATGATACGAAAACAAAGAATTTCTCCATAAGAGTCGAATGCGACCATTAATAGCAGGGATAGAGAGTTGTACTTTGTAAGTAATATGTATATGTGTTTTACGTCGTTAATAAATTAGGAAAGATAATTTAGTTGGTTTATTTTATTAAGATCTCCGTGCCTCACGAAACTGGATGCGCCCCAAGTAATTTGTTACATCGCCATATGCAGATACGGGAGGTGATTAGGAAAGAGCTGTGTGAACTGCCGACGAGCTATAGTGGCACGGAAGCCTTCACGTGGGCAGTGAGTAGTTCCCCGCGAGCGTGTGGCGAGAGCTGCACATCATCCCGTCCTCTGCCTCGTCTGCAGCGTGCCCCCCACCCTTCCCCGTGCTGATTCGATTACGTTTGGGCGACGAAGTTAGGCGCCGACGACGGCAGCAGTAGACGAGAGGGACCGCCCAACTAGAATACCCTCCCCAACTCCCCCCTACTTTCCACAACCATTCAATCCGGCCTGCGTCCCAGCCATCCGGCCGGGTGTTTACTGAGATCTTCTTACCGAATAATTCTGTGTGTAACTTGTCGGCTTCACTGAAAATGATTTCGCCGTTGTGAATGAAGGGAGGAAGGGGAGGATCGAATCTGCGAGTTGAGAGTTTAACTGAGTTTCGTGCTCCTCGAAGATATGAAGTCGGGAACAAACAGTGGTTCTGGACGTCACTAGCCGCTCATAACTTTCACTGTTTGAATATTAATCAAGATGACGTTTCAGCCTGGTACAGAGACAGATGCATTCTATTTTCCCCTCTCTTAAAGCAAGAACTATGAGCTCTTCGTGTACATTACTAAAAACTAGCATATTCTCAGCAATCGTCTTAAAAACGTCCCTTACAATTTTACAATAATAACAATAACAAATACAATAATGTACAGTATTTCTCTCTATATTATGAAACAGCTTATTTTTGTTACAACTAATGATTGACACATAATTTAAATGTGCACACTGAATAAAAGACTTGGGTGCTACGATATTCATTGTTTTAATGAAAATGGTTTTAAATAAATAAAGATTTGTTTGCTTGAAACCATTTTTCTTATCAATTTTATCACATAAAATATTATTTCATAACGATTAATTTTCTTTCTCAAATAAAACATATTCCATGTTGTTGCCGTGAAGAAGTGTAAGTAAGATACACTCGCTTACGGGGCAGTCCTGTGTCTAGTACCTTGCTGCGGTTTGGTGTAAACAGACGCTCTTTAAGTTTTACTAATCTCCCCATCTGCTCTCAAGACCTTGTTAANCCTTGCTGCGGTTTGGTGTAAACAGACGCTCTTTAAGTTTTACTAATCTCCCCATCTGCTCTCAAGACCTTGTTAACAGCCGCCCAAATTTCTCAACTCAACTCAATTAATCTCCCCATCTGGCGGTTCTTGTGTTTCTCAAGTTTGTCTTTCGGTGTATTACGTGAAATATCCAACATCAGNCCTTGCTGCGGTTTGGTGTAAACAGACGCTCTTTAAGTTTTACTAATCTCCCCATCTGCTCTCAAGACCTTGTTAAGAGCCGCCCAAATTTCTCAACTCAACTCAACTAATCTCCCCATCTGGCGGTTCTTGTGTTTCTCAAGTTTGTCTTTCGGTGTATTACGTGAAATATCCAACATCAGNCTAATCTCCCCATCTGGCGGTTCTTGTGTTTCTCAAGTTTGTCTTTCGGTGTATTACGTGAAATATCCAACATCAGCACAGCACATTTACTTAACCTCTTCCTTCACCATGCATTAGAGTCAAAACGTTTTAGCAAATATTGATATTAGCCAGTTTCCAGTTGTCTAAGTATTGTACACATTGTGCAACGGTCGCATCCCTGAGATATATTACTTTTTCTGGCTGTCTAAGGTGACATTGTTTTACAGGTAATATGATTTCCCAGCCAAATAGATAATTAGTTAATCTCATCATTAAAGTCCAAAATTTCCATACATTTTATAACATGTTTTCTTTATTCTCCATCGAAAATCTCAAAACACTTATTCTAATATTGACGCTCTGGGTAAACTTCATGACTGTGAAGTGTCGCTTTCTTTCTAGCCACTCCACAATGAGGCACAAAGATANTTGACGCTCTGGGTAAACTTCATGACTGTGAAGTGTCGCTTTCTTTCTAGCCACTCCACAATGAGGCACAAAGATAAGTAAACGGCAACTGAAATGTCAATTTCAACTTTCAAAATGCACTCAGCCTCTTCTTGTATATACAACAGCACACCAGACCATATTAATTGAGTGTTGACATGTTGCCACAACAGTGAAGATCATTTTTTATTGACTTGGCATGTTTTTACCTACTTAGCCATGACAGTATATTGTACCTCTTTTATCTATCNGAAGATCATTTTTTATTGACTTGGCATGTTTTTACCTACTTAGCCATGACAGTATATTGTACCTCTTTTATCTATCATTTAAATGTACTACATCTCTAGTAATCGCATTGTAAACATCTCATTTTATGTTAGCAAATGGCAATGCCAATAGGAAAAAACTTGTTTCTGATGCATTTACTGCGAATATCTGAGTTTTATTTAAAATCACATAAAATACATTACAATGAGAAATTAAACTTATTAATGCACGTTGTTATGAAAGCCCTTAGTGGCTTTCTCAAAATAATTATTAGTGTAGTTAGGAAAGCACGCCCCACGCGTCAGGCAGTTCCCGTGGGCGTTGAAAGACGCGGGCTGAAGCGTGCTCATTGAGCAGAGTTGAGCAAGTGATGACTCCAGGCGGGTGGCTGGACGGTGCAAATGCAGCACATCGCGCCGTCACCCGGCGGCAAACACGCCTAACACCCAGTTTATGTCAGGCGGTAGTCGCGGAAGACCGGCATCTTGTCTTCGGAGCGAGCGGCGGGGCGTCCACGGGTCGTCGCGACGCTGGTCTCCTGCTAAGCTGCCCCCAGCTACTTCCACAACGATTCTGAAGAGGCGTCTTTACGGACAAAGAGGGTGAGTGAGGTTAAGCGACAACGGACTAAGCAATATTATAAGTAGGCGTCTGGTGTAGAAGGTCTTCGAATTAAATTAGAGTGAGCCTCGAGTAGGGATAGTTTAGATTTGTTTATATTAGGATATTAAGACCGTCAGCTGAGCAGTAGTGAGTATATGTAATTAATTTGAGAAATTGTCATGTAGGGTATTCATTNGGATATTAAGACCGTCAGCTGAGCAGTAGTGAGTATATGTAATTAATTTGAGAAATTGTCATGTAGGGTATTCATTTAAAACATTTATAATCGTGAGTGTCCTTAGAGTAAAGTAGAGGTAAGAATTTTGTCTAGAAATTACGGTATTTGTTATTCTACTATATTGTTTAATTTTTATTTAAATACTAAAGCTAAATTGGGTTTCTTAATTATTAACCCCGAGTTAGCCCCAATTGTGAGTTAAAAGTGCAAATATAATAGATTTTCAACAACATGTTCCTCGTAGTTAAAATTAACTATTTTATATTTGGTTCTATTATTACGTACATCAGATAAATACAAATAGCGTTTTCTCCTCGGTTTTCGTAGTAACATTCGCGATGTTAATTACTGATTACTGGTATAAAATCTTAACATTATCATAGAGGCGTCTTTCTCGACATAAGTTAGAATAAGGTTCAACAAAATAATATTGCACAGAATGTAACGTTATACTATTTAGCAGTATATGTAGAAATAGTTGTACAAAAATACTGTCTATAAAATTAGGGTAAATGTAAACATCCCTGAATTAAATGATAGTTTAATATCACTTAACATCAAATTATTACATTGAAGTAAATTAAAGAAATTATGGGAACGTAACTAGAGTAAAATTCATGGCTTCGACTGTTTGAAAAAGCACGGATTTGTTAGGTCAAACAAAACTTTCTCCTTTACCTACATAAACTGCCAACTTTTATTTTTATAGAAGCCAAATGCAGTGAACCACAACAAGACCACAATAGGTTGTTTAACGAAATAGTATAATGCTCTTCAATATACAAATTGTTCACATTTGGTTAAAGAATAACACAGGTGCATCAAAACAAAACAATGCCTTCGAAGCAATTCCTGCTAACCTTTAATTGTGAGAATAATAATAATGCCCCCGCTATTAATGGACTGAACCATGAGTAGGCTTAGTTCATCGCGATATCTCAAAAATTGGTGGGGGGCATGCTGTTTTACATAAACTGTCTGGTATCCGACTGCCAAAGCCAATGTTTTCGCTGCTGCCGCTTGGTTTTTCCAACGCGACCTTCCACAACGTCAATAATTATGCGTCATATGGCGCGGAGCTGAAAGCACGAATGATTGGAACGTGGTGTGAATGACAGGCAAAATTAGAATCCTAGGAATGAAAAAAAAATCAGCGCGAGATTTCTGTTCACGAATAAATAAAACATCTGGATTGTTTGCTTGTGAAAATGCCAGTGCATACAGATACGGTTCGGCACGTAACAAATACAAACAAAGTTATATATTCACTACATGCCAACAAATTTCGTTTCTTGGTAATAAAATGTCTGCNGGATATTAAGACCGTCAGCTGAGCAGTAGTGAGTATATGTAATTAATTTGAGAAATTGTCATGTAGGGTATTCATTAAAAACATTTATAATCGTGAGTGTCCTTAGAGTAAAGTAGAGGTAAGAATTTTGTCTAGAAATTGCGGTATTTGTTATTTTACTATATTGTTTAATTTTTATTAAAATACTAAAGCTAAATTGGGTTTCTTAATTATTAACCCCGAGTTAGCCCCAATTGTGAGTTAAAAGTGCAAATATAATAGATTTTCAACAACATGTTCCTCGTAGTTAAAATTAACTATTTTATATTTGGTTCTATTATTACGTACATCAGATAAAGACAAATAGCGTTTTCTCCTCGGTTTTCGTAGTAACATTCGCGATGTTAATGACTGATTACTGGTATAAAATCTTAACATTATCATAGAGGCGTCTTTCTCGACATAAGTTAGAATAAGGTTCAACAAAATAATATTGCACAGAATGTAACGTTATACTATTTAGCAGTATATGTAGAAATAGTTGTACAAAAATACTGTCTATAAAATTAGGGTAAATGTAAACATCCCTGAATTAAATGATAGTTTAATATCACTTAACATCAAATTATTACATTGAAGTAAATTAAAGAAATTATGGGAACGTAACTAGAGTAAAATTCATGGCTTCGACTGTTTGAAAAAGCACGGATTTGTTAGGTCAAACAAAACTTTCTCCTTTACCTACATAAACTGCCAACTTTTATTTTTATAGAAGCCAAATGCAGTGAACCACAACAAGACCACAATAGGTTGTTTAACGAAATAGTATAATGCTCTTCAATATACAAATTGTTCACATTTGGTCAAAGAATAACACAGGTGCATCAAAACAAAACAATGCCTCCGAAGCAATTCCTGCTAACCTTTAATTGTGAGAATAATAATAATGCCCCCGCTATTAATGGACTGAACCATGAGTAGGCTTAGTTCATCGAGATATTTCAAAAATTGGTGGGGGGCATGCTGTTTTACATAAACTGTCTGGTATCCGACTGCCAAAGCCAATGTTTTCGCTGCTGCCGCTTGGTTTTTCCAACGCGACCTTCCACAACGTCAATAATTATGCGTCATATGGCGCGGAACTGAAAGCACGAATGATTGGAACGTGGTGTGAATGACAGGCAAAATTAGAATCCTAGGAATGAAAAAAAAATCAGCGCGAGATTTCTGTTCACGAATAAATAAAACATCTGGATTGTTTGCTTGTGAAAATGCCAGTGCATATAGATACGGTTCGGTACGTAACAAATACAAACAAAGTTATATATTCACTACATGCCAACAAATTTCGTTTCTTGGTAATAAAATGTCTGCNCACGTAACAAATACAAACAAAGTTATATATTCACTACATGCCAACAAATTTCGTTTCTTGGTAATAAAATGTCTGCTTCCGTGTATGTTTGCCATGAAAAGCGTAACATCAGTAATTTTAAAAATAACCACATTTTTAATAAGCTTCCCTTGAACAATATAAAATATTTTCTACATCAGAAGTCCTGAAGTACCCTAAAATTCAATTTTATTCGATAGTGAAGTAACGAAACACTGTATTTCGAACTTCAGGTACTTCAAATTTCTAAATTAAAAATTCTTCGTACAGTTACTGTAATGTTAAAATTATTAATATTGCGTTAGTTTTTTCCGTTTGTTACAAGATAATGGGTCCAGTTGTTTAAGCCACTTCAATAAATTTGGTTGATAATGGGATTTTATCAACCTTGAAACTGTCAACATTTCAGGACCTTTATAAGAAATTACAAATTAAATTCGCTACTTGGAGATTAATCAGCAGAATTCCCTAGTGATGTACTAATTAGCAACAAGTATGTAGTCAGTATGATGTTAGTCAACCTTGCGCTGCTATCGAAACTCTTGCATTCGAAGGATACAATTCACGTGTTTGCGAAAGGCTCTTAGCTTAAATTGGTCCCATTTTTTCTTAAGGTAGGAGTAAAGTGGTTTACCGACGGTATTAATATCTTCACACACTACATAAATGTGTATCCTATAAAAGCAGAATGCATAAATTTTGTAGCACTGTAGTATATTTTGCTATAATTTACTTACTTAATTGTTTTAAAAAATTAATGAATATGGCTGTTTTCATTCAAAATTTAAGCATATTTACACACTGAATGCATAAAAAATAATATTTTGCAACAACATCTTTGTCAAGTATGGTAACCATTATAATGAGTGTAGTTATATGTAAAATAATATTGTTATAAATGTTAAAAGTATATTTGTAACAACATACTTTATGTACCTTTATTTCAGTTATACGATATAACTTTCGTGGTTGGAATGAATGAACATAAAATCACTAATTAAACATACGTTTAAATATTATTACCAGGGTAATTATTACGATTTCGTTAATCAATGAAGGTTTTTTTGTTACAAAATGTCTTTAACGAAGCGTGCAAAATGGAAATATGCTATAATTTTAATTACATGTATTTATTTGGNAAAATGTCTTTAACGAAGCGTGCAAAATGGAAATATGCTATAATTTTAATTACATGTATATATTTTGTAATGTATTTTTTAAACATTTAAATAAGTAATTTCTGTGGAAATATTTTACAGTGATACAAAATACATGCATTCTCTTTTGATAAGCAACGTAAATCGTACATGAATGAAAATGTTTGTATACGCGGTTCATGGTAAACTGTGCACTTTTGAAAGCCCTTCTTAAGATCTGCTTGTATGCACATTGTGTACTCTTCCAGCATATCTAAAATTAAGCCTCGCCATTGGCCTGATCACGATATTCATGCGTCGGTCAAGGGAAAGTGTGAAATTGTTAGAAAAGTACATATTAAAGAAAAATTTGCCAAGTCTTATATTTGTATGCATAAAAAAGTAGTACAATTAAATTCAGTATTCACAACTGCTTACCTAAAACGTTTAATTCGACGTTAAAACTCGGAACTATTTTTCATCCGTAGTTGCTAACTTTACTGAGCGTATGTCAGTCACTGTGCTCGTAGGTAAATTACTCAAAGGTTGATTTCAAAGGTGCTCACTTTACCGTGAACAACCTTGAGCACGTACTAGTTTTTAATAGTTAATATTGGGTTATGCACGTTGTGCAGTTGAGTGCAGTTCTCTATTGAAATCCATTCTTCTTCTACCTTAAACACGATGAACAGTGATGCTGGGTATGTGGGCGGCTTACATCCGGCGCTTCAAATCATCCTACAGGTAATCAATAAGGTAGATGTCAAAACTTGGGTCGACCATTCGAGCTCATACTAGCAATTGTATTACCGATTCATACATTGTCATACGGCAAATTCAGTGGGAAAATTCCAAATTTCACCCACATTTTTGTAATTTAATGTTCTCCGAACTTCTAAAAGAGGACAATACAGTGCTGTAAGTAACGTTCATCAGGCATTCGCTACACAAACACATATTTATATTGGATCGTCAAAAATGTAGCGTGATTCCTCGGACCATAGAATGATATACAAATGTCCAATGAAGACGTATTTTTACCACTGCAAGCAAAAGGCACATTCAATGTTGTAATATTAGACGTCAGGGCTGAAGTACGTCTGTATATGTATTCCAAGAAATACAGTCCCCTGGCGGATAGTAAGATCACTTATAACACTTCCCAATACTGACAGAAAGCATTTGGCATCCGTTCTGACTTCACACTTTGGAGTCTTTCTGCACATCGGCTGTGGCTTGGCAGGATGCAGTAACCTCGCCTACGTGATCCCACTGTCGCAAGATGAATCTTAAATATCACAGATAGTATTACTAACACTATAGGCACCAATATTCATGCCCCATCTAATATCACGAAGGTTGCGTTGTGCTTTCATACTTGCAACTATATGCAGAGTTTAAGGACCTTGCATAAATGTATTGGCATGTACAAACGTCAACAATTGAATATCCATTTGTGCGTCCGATATATATCGGCCATATAAATGGTAACAGTTCTGGATACAAATATTTTGGTGACATATGAATTCTCCATCACTGTTCACCTACAATTTTATAGCATACAACTCCAGTCTTTGTCTACCCAAGGCATAATTCTCTAATATGTATGAAACACTCTGGATTTCTTCAAGATACCGTAGTATTAAATAATATTTGGCAAATGATCTATTTCGTTTAGTTTTTCAATTTGACCGATTGCAGTACAATTTTTTATATGCATTGGCAACACACATTTAAGAGTCATCTTTACCTTGTTGGCTAGCGTGTTTAGAAATCTGTGACTGGTTAAAAAGACAGACTCCCTTATGCTGTTATAGCACTAAGTGCGTTTGGTCTCGGGACGAAACTGAAGCAGCACGCATTAGNTATTAACCTTAGATTAAATGGGGTTAATACGTGTTGCATACTTACGCCTGCAGATGTAAAGATGACTCTTAAGAGACCACTACTATTCCCACACTGCATATTTGTGAAACAAATCTGCATGTTTTCATAATAAATGATTTTGCCGCATTCTCACTATATTATTTTAGAAACACATTACACCGGTTGGTATCGAATATAAATTTCTAATATTGCTATTCATTACCTAAACTGACAAAAAACATATATTTCACTTCATTCACGGAAATGTTGTGTATTAACAGGAATTTGAGACACCGATTTTCACCATACGCTTGAAAAAAATTCTTATTTTGGTCTATCAGTGTTTTGGTCGAAATAGCCAAGTACATACTTTATTCATTAATTTCCGGTTTGCAAAAAAACACACTTCAAAAGTAATTAATGTTTACAAAATTAAGATGCAATCTATCACTGAATTTTAATTTGCCGAAAGCTATGGTATGTTACAGGAAGTACTCCTATTCGCAAGATACGCGGTATTTAGGAGGCTGGGAAATGTAAAATTTAGGTAGTAATTTTACCAAGCTTGTAAAGGTACGAAAAACCCCGCAGAACATGCGCAAAGATGTTCTCGTTTTTTGGTGAATTTACAAACTCAGAATATTTTGAGAATTTTACTGGATTTGTCAGCCATAACAAGATACTTTAAAATAAATGGCTGTTAATTTATTTGTTGGCGTGTTAGGGAAAAGTTCCCCATTAACAGTTTCGTCAGTCGTTACACAATGTTTAAGTCTTTCCCTCTCCAAGAAAATTGCATGTTTCATGCCAGTGATGTGTTCAGATCTTGAATACTTTCATGAAACACTTTATTGTCCAAGCAGTTAGTCACCTTTATTTAACGACGACACGTAAATGAAACATTGAGATTAAAAATTTGCTGAATAAAACAAAGTTTGTTTGCCCCAACCGAATTAACTGTTTGTATAGCAGCAATGAAATATTTCGTAGTTGAAATCGAATTATTTTGCTGTTGACATTTGGACGCCTCGAACTGTAACATTAGGTAAGTACAAAATAAATATTTGTTTGGCTCTACGTACATTAAACTGTTTCGTTTACAACGGAAATTCCAACTCGAATCACATTTGCTCGAGCCCAAACCCTAGCAACATTAGCTTAAGTGACTACTGATTAATAAGGTGTGTTTTAAATTAAATACAATGCAGATACTACACAACGTACGTTTATAAATATTTCAAGTTTTACAGCTTTAATTTTTTTTACCTCTTGAACGTGTTTTATTAGGAGTTTTACACCATTATTGCGCTATAATAAATGAACTAACAAACACCGTTGCTATTCTTACTGACACAAAAATTACAACTGTCGAGCTGTATTTTCGAACGAAGGCAATCGATGATTAGAGAAGTAAATATGTACAACTGATTCAACAAAATATTTGGTTGAAAGTCTAATTTTTATGGCCTAACACCAAGCTTTTTTATTCTAGCGTGTATTTTGTTATATGAACAAAATCAATTTTGTTGCTTTTTAAATTTTGTTCACTCAATAAAATGTTTTGTTGGGGATACTAAATATATGTTTGGTCAAATACAAAAAACGTTTTTCGTTGGCTAGTGAAAACCTTTCTCTGAGTATAACAAACATTTCTCTTGCAACCTGACAGAAGACTGAATTAATTGTCCTTTACCCCGACTGGCTCGCTTCGCTGCTGACTTACGCATGGCGTCGAAAGAAATTTTAATTTTTATACATCTACCTAGTTGTAATTTATCACGAATTGCACGAACGTATTTCTTCTAAAATACATCACTTCTTCATAGGTTAGCGACGGTTCGTAGAATTACTCACAGGCGGAGTTGGAATTTCAGAGATGCAGGTGGGAACGGGATTACACATGAAGTTCATCGATTTCAAAAGCGTGACTGATTTACGATTTCGCGTCATTAGCTTGTTGGTCAACCTGCTGTTTACCTCACTAGGCAAGGACTGTTGTCATTATTATACTCGCCACAGAGCTCGCGAACAATCCATTACAGCTCTCTGCGATTAATTATCCATGAATGTTGGCAAAGTGAAACCACAAATACGACACGGACTAAAGTGATTCCCCAACTACGTTACGCATCACGGCGAAGGACAATTTTGCTGTATCAACAAGCAAAATATAATTATGTTTGATCTTAACTTAACGCTGTAGTATTTTGACGAGAGAAAAGTTTTAAATTTACAAGACAGATAAATAATAATCATTTTGTCTTAAAACACTGAAAATGACTACTTCAACAGCACACAATCACTACGTGCATATTCGAGGTTAATTATTTACAAGGCCGATGATGTTTGAATATCAACGACTATAATATCAACAGTCGCATAAATTTTGAACATTTTTGGCTTTTTTATACCAAAATGTTTAATAAATAAAAATACTTTAACAAATAATTACAAGGTTTATTTTAAAAGCAGTTTTCACATTCCCTTTTTTCCATAATTGTGCGTAAGTATTTTAAATGCATATTTTGTTAATATATGAAATAATAGCTGGATTTCATTGCGTAGAAGCATTCAAGGGTTTAAGCAGTTTACACTTCTTGACTATATATAACATATTTATTAAGTGCACATTTAAAAGAGTTAAACATTACGATTTTTCTAAAACTTTTCTAATTTTATTTTTAGCCAAAACATTTAAAATATGTTTGAAAGTTTCGGTTTTGTAACTTTTATTAATAAATAACCCTTAAAGAAATGTTTTTTCCGAAGCGAAATAATATATGTGTGTGTGTGTGTGTGTGTGTGGATATGTGTTGTGTACTTTTTCACTTTGTATCGTATACCAAAATTTGTGCAGGGAAATGCAAGAAAAGTTAAAACTGTGACTATAAACATAAGTGTTTATAAGCATAGAACAATTCAAAATTTTGCACCGAGATTTGTAGCAAATATGTAGAATTCAACAAACAAGTTCAAATAGGCCACATGTTTTTTTGCACTTGCGTCATTATTTTAGTCCCTCCTGCCTACCTGTGAAGTGGGTACCACATGTTATGAAACATGTTGTATAAGGTGAAGCGCAATTCACAGGTGACTCACTCCAAGTCAATTTAGAATTAGCTTAAAAAAAATTTAATAAGTGGGAAACTTAATGAAATATACATTGGCTAACTTGAAATAATTAAAGCGCAAAACATATTGATGGCAAAAAAACTTTAACGAAGTTCCAAGTTACCGAACTTGTCAAACGTTTATGGATAAAATAATTATTGAAACTACTTATTTCCAGTTTAAACATATTGTTAATCATTCCGACTCTGTTGAAACAACTGTTGAATCTGCAGCATTTGCTTCAGTTAATATAAACTAAGATAAAATATAATTCGATTAACACTCAAAGCTGTAACAAATGACAATTTTATGAATAAGAGGAACCTATGCTTCAGAATTATTTCTGATTATATGGAAAAACCGTTCAACTCTCTACTATTCCATATTCCAATATTGTCGTATTTGGTTCGTTTTAAGTTAAAACGCAGTTTGCTTCAAACTTTGAACGNCTACTATTCCATATTCCAATATTGTCGTATTTGGTTCGTTTTAAGTTAAAACGCAGTTTGCTTCAAACTTTGAACGATATCTTAGTTTTCATAAAAAGTGGTAAGTTACGGCGAAAATGAAATTTATTCTGAAGAATGTTGCGATTAGTTAAGAACCTCAAAATATATGTGGCAACATCTTCGAATAATTTTTTATATAAATAATTAACACATTATATTTATCCACTAAAAATATTTCTAAGTAGCGAGAATGACATGCATATTTCCTCCGGTTTCATGTCAAAATTCTACCCGAAGCATTTCAATGTAGCTGCAAGCGTTTCTTTATAGGGGAATTGAAGTTAAAGGATAAACCTTATATGCTGGTCGTCATAATGTTCCTGCGAAAACCTCCTGGAATCATGAGTGAAACTGAGTCATACACAAGAATATTAAACGAGATTTCTGAGTCTGGTGTTGATTTATTTATGCGAGTTTTCACATCTTAGGACCATGAACGGTCAATGAAAGTTACGTGTCGTACGCATTCGAGTGAGAAATTCACACTGCTAGAACGATCAAGTTATTGACTTCGAAACGAATTCCAGCGGATAACTCCCACGAGCCATTAGCCATATATTCGCGGTAAAGCACCGATACCGAGTATTCTACCAGAGGAGAAGAAAGAATTATGGCGGCCAAAGCGATTCAAATTTACATTCACTGGCTTTCTCGCAACACTGCTCCGAATATCTTAACTCTAAGTTCTCTGTATTTTATTTCCTTCCTTTCGGTATCGAAGTTTAAAATATAGTTGGCCTGGCACCATGATCACTCCCGAACGATCGTTTTATCATTTCTCTCTCAATCTGTAAATCGCTTCAGGTAATTTTTCTTCGTGCTGTTAGACTTCACCGCGGATACATTTTCCTCCACGCCCTCGTCTGCACCCCTAACTCCACGCGTGTTTAAAAATCCGATCAATCACCATATCGAAACGGTGCTTCTCGCTTGTATTTCCCATCTACCATTTCTTAGATTGTAATAAAAAAGAAGGAAAACCCTCGCCATATTATTGGCAGTATGTTTCCGCTGACCTCAAGAAAACTGACTGCTCCTAAAGGCGAATNAAGGAAAACCCTCGCCATATTATTGGCAGTATGTTTCCGCTGACCTCAAGAAAACTGACTGCTCCTAAAGGCGAATGATTTATTTCAGTCCTCATTCGTCTTCCAAGAAAGGTAAATATTTTCAAAATCCACAAAAATATTCTTTAGAATACACCTCCCTGCCATGTGTTAAAACCAAGTTAATATATGTTGCCATAATGTAGAACTCTTAACTAATATATAGGCGAAAAACTTAACATTATAAGGCGACTCACACTCACTTACCATTTGCTTCATCGCCTTAACGCGCAAGGCACTCAACTGTTTTCCCGTCCTTCTGAGAGCCACTCGACTTAACGAGACTTTAAGCAGTGCTCCTAATTATTATGGCAAGCTAATAAAAATAGAAATATAAAGCATTTTTAAAGACAACTCTGGGATTTCTGTATAGAAGATTTGACAGCACAAACTGATTCCAAAACCACCCGTTTTAACTACGTTCACACAAAAAAAAATTAATAGTTGGAGTTGAAGCGAGAATTTAAAAATTTTCAGCGGAAGGGGTGGGGCACGGTGGTGTAACGTTTACACTACTCGCCCCCCCCCCCTCATCAGGGCGAACCGGGTTCTGTTCCCGGCGGGGCCGCTACCGGATTTTCGTATGTGGGAATCGTGCCGGACGATACCGCTGGTGGGCGGGTTCTCTCGGGGATGCCCAGTTCCCCTCCGCTCTTGCATTCTGCCGCTGCTCCTTACCTCGCTTTACCCTCATCAGGTCTCAAGACCTCGACGTTAATAGCTGCCCAAATCTCTTCACTTCCACACTCACTTGGAAATTTTCCTTGTGGTACAAAACTTTTCATAAATTATTTTACGTATTCAGACACCACTCAAAAAAACCTAACCGATTTTACACTGAAGAGACAAAAAAAACTGGCATAGGCATCTGTATGCAAATAACAGAGGTGTGGAACCAATCAGAGTAACGTGATGCGGTCGGCAGGTAGATCGGTTACTGCTGCTACTATGGCAGGTTATCAAGATTTTAGTGAGTTTGAACGTGGTGTTATAGTCGGCGCNGTAGATCGGTTACTGCTGCTACTATGGCAGGTTATCAAGATTTTAGTGAGTTTGAACGTGGTGTTATAGTCGGCGCACGAAGATGAGACATAGCATCTCCGAGGTAGCGATAACATTTGGATTTTCGCGTATGACCGTTTCACGAGTGTGCCGTGAATATCGGGAATCCGGTAAAACATCACATCCTCGACATCGCTGTGGCTGGAAAAAGATCGTGAAAGAACGGGACACACGACGACTGACGAGAATCATTAAATGTGACAGACGTGCAACCTTTTCTCAAAATGGCTCAGATTGGATTTGTGGACTGCCCTGCAGGACTCATGGTGTGAAATGCCTCTTGCATACCTTCAGACATAAGTCGANGGGGACTACACGATATTAGTCAGGTGTACCAGTTTTTTTGGCTCTTCAGTGTACGTCACGTCTTTTATATAGAACCTCTGTAATGCATTACATTCGCGTACCAGGCGGAGTACTTAACTCAAATGGAAAACGATAAATCGCTGCTATATCAGAAAGTTTCGATTTCGTGCCATTTGAAATTCTGAAACAAACATATGTGCCCTGGTCGCAACTGTCAGAGAAGCTGGATTACTTTGCTCAGTTTGCTCTTCCTTGAAAATACGCGAGTTGAAAAAAACCTCGCTGTGTGTGAAACGTGACATTATTGCGTTCTAAGCGGCACAAATTTGTTATACGTGAACGGCAAAAATATATGTGTAAACGTGTTATTTCGGCAACAGTTACGCATATATAAAGTCCTCAAAAGTTTATTTTACCATGCAGTGTTTAAACCAGTTTCCTAATATTTGTTCAAACACAAAAATAATTACGAGACTTTACAATTTGAATTTTTCTATATACATATTTTTTTTGTATTAAACTAACCATGATATTATATGTATATATAAATTGAAAACTAAGATTATGTTAGAAAGATTACGAAAACCATGAATGCGTTGTTTGTTGTCGTTGCCAACAATTAGATACGTATACGTGCCAATTACTGTTTTTATCTTTAATTTGATTAACGTTGCACAAAAGTCAGATCAAACAGGAGAACAACCGTGTTAACATCTACAAGTACACAGGCATCCGTAACACGTAATTAACTTCGTCTATCCTCGTGGGGTCAGTTATCTCTGAAAATTTCTCGGAATTGGAGGAGGTTTCACATATATGAAGTAACGTTACGCCTGAAGGGATGTACGGGAGTCTGTATATTTGTGAATAGAGTTTGGACGCAGACAGTTTCTCTCTTGCGTTTCCTATGATTGTTTTCAGAGATTTAATTGACTTTCAATTATTACTGTCCTTGGATTTAGATTTACAGAATTAATAAAAACCTAATTTATATAACATCTCACACTTGATATATACAAACTGTTCACAGCTAACTTTTTACGTTTAAAATCACCCGTTATCTCTGTCTGCAGTGCATTTGACATAAATTAGTCACTGATTGGCTTACTCCCAGCCCATTTGGTAAGTAAGTGAAGATATTTGGGTGGTTCTCAACTGCGAGGTCTTGAGAGCCGATGAGGGTGATTCAGGTGAGTATGGAGCAGCACCGGAATGAAAGATCGTGGGAAACGGGAGATCCCCGAGAAAACCCACCAAACCAGCATCACAGTTCAGCACGATTCCCACATGCGAAAATCAGTGAGTAACCCGGCCTGAGATTGAACCCGGTTCTTCTTTGAGGGAGGCGAACAGTCTAACAGCTCAGCCACAGCGGCCCCCAAAGTTCGTAAAGACTTAAGGAGAAGGAGTTGGTGTCAGAAGTCTTACTGGAAGTGCAATGTTAAGTACGGATAAATGAAATCCGTTTATTTTCGGTTTCATCCACGAAACTAAAAATGTGCGTAATCTTGACACATTTCTGTTTCCAAGAATCCTAAAGTATCATTTCAAATTCTTATCGAAACAAGACGACAGGTTCATGAATTTTTCTTTTTATTAATTAAAACACGCGTTGCAACATTTGTAAATAGTGATTTCTAGTGCAGCTTAAATTTTTATTTCTATTAAAACAGTAGTTTTAATTTTCCAACAGTTATAAAGTTTATCTGTGTATTGTGAAACTTCATAAAGGCTTGTCTCTATATCGTGAATTTCTGACACTGGCAAAAAATACAAGAAGGGGTCTGGTATAACGTAAATTCTATTTATCGCTCATTTTAATACCACGAAACTGTTCGATGTAATACGTCAAACATAACTATAGCGATATATTTGCAGAACGTTGCAAAATTGCATGTCAATACTTCTGGGAAACATTCCTCTCATCTGGAGGATGAAAGAATTTTATATGAACATAGGTACGCAAACGCTCCATTTCTTTACTACAGCTCGTAATATATAACGTGCAGTGTATGGCACGCGGGTTGGATCATGTTACTGCGGAATATATAACGTGCAGTGTATGGCACGCGGGCTGGATCATGTTACTGCGGAATGCCATCGCGGTTATAACTGGCANTAATATATAACGTGCAGTGTATGGCACGCGGGCTGGATCATGTTACTGCGGAATGCCATCGCGGTTATAACTGGCAGTCGCACACCAGTCCCCGAGGAATTTGAATCACCTAGAGGAGTTTTATTTGTGGAGACATTTGAAGGCACTTGTGTATGCAACCCGAGTGGACGATCTGGACACCTTTGTAACCGTATTGTGGCGGACTGCGAAACAATCAGGAATACTCCAGGAATTCATCACCGCATCCGGAAGTTCATTCAACGGTGGATTTAAGCATGTGTTAATGCTGATGGAATGCATTTTGAACATTTCCTTTAGTGCCGACGATAAGCTTTCACACGTGTATAACTAATTCCTGTGCAGTTCCAACTGTTCTGAGTGTAGTGTCCTGGTGTNGCCGACGATAAGCTTTCACACGTGTATAACTAATTCCTGTGCAGTTCCAACTGTTCTGAGTGTAGTGTCCTGGTGTGAAGTGACGCGTATGACGCAAACAAACGATGTGATGGCATTACACAGTAACGTGAAGCCGCGAGCCATACACTCTACGTTATGTATTACGAGCTGTAGTAAAGAATGGAAACATTTGCGGACCTGTGCTCATATTACAGTTTTTCATCCTCCAGGTGTGAGGAATGTTTCCCAGAAGTATTGTCATGTAATTTTGCAAAATGCTGTATACACATACACATGGTTGGGCTGAATTCGACCGACAAACTTCGTGAGGTGATTCTTTATGCAAAATCATGNTCTGTATACACATACACATGGTTGGGCTGAATTCGACCGACAAACTTCGTGAGGTGATTCTTTATGCAAAATCATGAGGCAAATATACAGGATACGTTGTACCTAAGCTAAATATTAAGGGTGAAATAAATCCCTAAAAATTGAAATTTTGGAATGCATTTTTGCGAAATATCAGAAACCAGGTTAGATGAAAGTATAATTTGCGGAATATTGTTTTATGTTATCAGGATCTTCAACCTAAAAGCCAACTCAAATTAATAACACTCCCCGTTATGAAAATAACAGGGGTGGCCACCCTCTTATTGTCGGCAACTTAGTTACCGTTGGGAATTAAGAACGTTTTCTGCTGGTTTATGGAGCAGTATGACCTACGAAACAAAAATGGTCCCCTTGTTGCCGCTGCCTAGGACGCACCGTTTTGATTTAACATGCACATAGAAATTACGCTAGATTCCGCTGCAGCTATACAGTGCCTTGTACGTAGGCAATACGATATGCATTCATAAGTGGTGAGCTGCTGTTCCCACTGCCCAGACAATGAAATGCTGGCACTGCCTACGTTCATGGAACAGTATTGCTGTCGCTGCTGTTCTATGTAAAGACTATTGTTCATGCACGTGGACATGTATCGCAGCCGAGGCTTTATGCATGTACGGTGCGTACGAAAGCATTGGTCCTAGGAAGTTGCGACTACAGGTCCTGTGTGTTACCTAGGTCATATTGTTATATAAACAATCATCAAATGTTTATGAGTCCTGACGCTTCGTATAAACATCTCCTACCATTAATGCATCGGGAACCGAGCGAAGTGGTGCAACAGTAACATGTTCAGCTCGCATTAGGGAGGACGTGGGTTCGAATCGTGGTTAGGCCATACAGGATTTAGTTTACCATGGTTTCCCGAAGTCACTCCAGACAAACGCTGGGATGGTTCCTTAACAAGGACCATGGACGAATACTTCCTCAGTTTCTTTCAAGTGCCTAGTTGTATGTTCTTGTGTCTAATGACCTTGTTCTCGACGAAACATTAAACGCACAAACTAAAAACGTACAGGTACCCATACAGTATTATTAGTGCGTAAACAACCAGTCGAATCATATTATTATGACCACTTCCAAGAAGTGTCATCTGGAGCACGTAGCCCATGACGCATGGCCCGTGACGTGGGCTGGTGAAGCGGGTATATAATGCGACCAACAGGCTGGCTGTACACAGTGCGCTTCCTGCGGTCATGAGTAAGAGAAGCGATTTAACCGAGTTGCAAAATAGGATGATCTACGTTTGTGAACTGTTCACGTGCCTCTGTGGTAAAGGCGTATCGTGAGTGGACGAATGGCATTATAGGAATAACCGTTGTATTAACTACGGAGCTCCACGCACCATTGATGTCTGAGGTAAACGTCGACTACGCCGGTGCGTGAAGGCAAACGGACAGGCTACAATGTAACAGCTAGCTGTCCAAATGAACCACGGGACATCCAGATACGTGTCTACCGCAACAGTTCTGTGAACATTTCTGCGAATGGGGCTCTGGAGCAGACAGAGTGTGACTGCAGCCATGCTAACACAGGTGCATCGACGAAAACGAATGAAATTTGTACGGCAGTATGGTGTCTGGACCGCTGTTTATTGGCGACGGGTAGCATTCTCCGACGAGTCATGTTTTCAGCTGCATAGAACAGATGGACGTCAGCGTGTCCGGCGAGAAACGTCAGAGAACCGACACCCTGCATCCGTTGCTGGACGAACAAAAGGCGGTGGGGGCAGTGTTATGGCCTGGGGAATGTTCTCGTGGTGTTCTCTAGATCCCATCATCCGTGTAGAAGACACTCTTAATCGATTTGGTTATGAATCCATCTTCGGCGATCACGTCCACCCGTACGTGACGATTGTCTTTCCTCGGNCACTCTTAATCGATTTGGTTATGAATCCATCTTCGGCGATCACGTCCACCCGTACGTGACGATTGTCTTTCCTCGGGAGGATGGGATCTTCCAGCACAATAATGCGCCTTGCCACGCGGCAAGTAATGTCCGCAAGTAGTGGGAAGAGCACGAACAAGACTTCGAAGTATTTCCCTGGCCTCCAAACAGCCCCAATCTAATTCCAATTGAACATCTGTGGGACCACCTCCATCGTCGTGTTCGCCATCTGTCTCCTCCGCCACGCACCCTTCAACAGCTGTGGGACGCACTGCAGACAGCATGGCTCCAGATACAGTGGAGACCTATCAGCACCTGACTGAGTCACTGCCAGCTTGTCTAGCTGTTATCCGTGCTACGAAGGGCGGTTACTCTGGATACTAGCAGTTAGTCGTTATATGTCATGTTATTCGACTGTGTAGGTTTTACTTTCGACAAATGACATGTCGGCAGTTAAAAGTAACGTTCCCATAATGCAACACTGTCGGGCCATTCGTTTGAGAGTAAACCACTACCTAGGTGTCAGATACAGCGTGTAGTATAAAACATTTGTGTACCGGCTGTGTGAGCGGTCTACATGCCTGGCACTAATAAATACCACACTAGGCAGTTCTGTAAGTTTTTACGTGTTCAATACGAAGCCTGGCATGACAGTTATCACGGCACTAAGGGCGCTATAGCGAATGTGGCCCATTAAACTCCGAGACTAATTGTATAAAATATATGAGCACGCCATAATGTATCACTTACAATTATGTTGGTCGAGGTGCATGTTGTGTCTACAAAATGGAACGCGGTGGTGAGAAATGGACGAAAAGCACAAATATTGTACAGGGATCGATTTCAGCTCAGACAGCAGCCACACCACACCACATTTGCGTCTGTAGAACGACATTTGAGAGAAAGTGGAAGTTTGGAGGTGACACGACTGAATGCAGGGCGCAGACGGACAGCGAGGACAAAAAAAAAGGTACATATTCTAAATCCTTCTTAGCTTAATAGCTATCCAAAAATTTTTACATCCTTGTTTCATTTATAAGCAAAACATATATTATTTCTAATGTTTGCAAAAACAGGCCATTCCAAAGGATGATTAGGTGTGAGGAGTTCCTAGGGTGAACACAACTGCAGTGCCAAGAGTCACGTGTTCGGGGCCTCGTAGCTGCTCCCACCTTAACCAAATACAGTTCCTCCAGTTTCACCATCGACGAAACCAACCGTCGACAATTTCACCTGGACTGCATTTTTCAAATGGGTCTCGACGAGACTCCAGGACACAGCTTCACTGACGCCCAGCTGCAAATCCCCGGGTTCCCCCTTTCGCGCCCCATCACCAGTTACTACCTCCACCGCAAACACAGTCTGTTTTACACTCATTTAAATAACACATATCGTTATAATTAAATAACTGATACTACTAAACAACAATTAATTAAATTTACTGACACTCATACATATATTTGCGAATCCACCACCAAGGATTACTACAAGGAACTATTATACATGTTTATACTGTTCTATGATTTCTATTGGGCTTGGGAATCTCCGGGGGTCCCAGGTCGGGAAGGCGGTGTTTAGCCTGGACGCCCTGCAGTATTCAGAAAAAAACTAAACTTTCATTTATCATTCATTTACTACTATTAGAAAGTAGTGAGACTACGTCTTGGGTCCACCGGGGCCTTGCGGGAGACACCGGTATTTTCAGTCGGCTCCCGCCCCAGCACCGACTTCCCCAATACCAAGTCCAGTGACCGGTTTTCCCACCCCAATCATACATCGAGTTGCACCCCGAACCGGCGGCCCAAATACATTTCCACCGAAACATCAAGGCGTAGTGCCAGGTCCACCCATTCAGCGCACCACACCAGAAATACGGGACAGGTTCCTTGCCATCTACCTATCTTTAGATTAATATTTTCTTCAATGGATACCTGTTCCCTATCCAGTTTTGGAGTCGTCCAGGGCAAGAATATGTCTCCCCTTCAGGACCCCTCCACTTTATTGTCCACAGGTGCCAAGCGGTAGAGTCATGCTCTCACTGGACGTCCAGTCCGCGGGGAGCAATCGGGAGGCCACCAGCCAGCGACTCAAGCCCCCTCCCCTTTCATTATTTATTTTTCACACACTTATATATATATACATATATATACATACCATCATAACTACACTTAACCTGTTTTACTACAATAAAAATTTTTTATATGGAATAAACATTAAATACAATATAAATTTAAAATACAATACACCACAACATTTACCTTCTATTCATCTTCTTCTCTTCTATCACTTTTTCTTCCTATTCTTTCTTGTTATATTCCTCCTATTCTACTTCAGTTCTCTTCATTGTTCTTGTTCTTGATTCTCTTTTACTTTCTTTCTTTCCTCTAACCATCACTGTATCAAAACAAGTCTAATCCCTACATCTATTTACAATTCCCATAACTCATATCCCCTCACCACCACTACTGTTATCCTTTTATATTACACTTTATCTATTATCTATCTACAGTTTCGGGAGTCCCACGAGTCCACCTTTTTCCCCACCACTTCTTTATTTTTCAAGTAATAATTGAATGTTTTATTGGATAAACCTTTTTAATAAAATCTTTAACGTTATCTAAAACCTCTTCCATGTATATTACGCTTGTTATTAACGGCCAGTCTTCTTTCTTCATTTGTAGTTGTTTCCAAAGTTCTTTTCTTTCTTCGTCAAACATATTGCAACTATATAGTATATGACATATGTTTTAAATTCCGTTTCTACACTCGCACTATCATCTTCGATTTTGTTTACTTCCTTTACGTAACTTTTCACCTGGAAGCGTCCTTTTAATATGCATATTAATTATTTTCTCTGATAAACAGATTTTGATTTTATACCAATTTATTATATTAGATATATATTTTTTAAGATTATATGATTCTTCTGTTTCGCAATATTCTTGCTCCCATTGTTCAATACTTAGTTTATATATTTATTTCTTCTTTCCTATAGCCTCTTTGGGCATTCTATTTTGTTGTTTTCTATTATCCAAAAATTATCGTGTTCTAGTATTCTGCTATATTTCTTTCTTAAATGTGTTATTTCCTCATCAGTATTTTTCAGTTTATAAATCATTTTTTCTATTTTTATACTATAATCTACTTATAATATTCCACTCATGGTTATTGCAGCTACATAGGATGTTGTTGGTGTATATCACATTAATTGTATTAGAACGTANATAATATTCCACTCATGGTTATTGCAGCTACATAGGATGTTGTTGGTGTATATCACATTAATTGTATTAGAACGTAACGTTGTGCCGATCTAAGTGTTCTTTTAACATGTGTACGATCAATTATATTTTCAAAACTACTTTCTGCGTATTGATGCCGGCAATAATAGGGTGGCCACCCCTGTTATTTTCACATCGGAGCGTGTTATTAATGAGTTTACTCTGAGGTTGAAGATCCCGATAACATAAAACAATGTTCCGCGAATTGTTATTTCATCTCACCTGGTTTCTGATATGTGGCAAAAATATATTCCAAAATCTCCAATTTTGGGGACTTATTTCGCCCATAATAATTAGTTTAGGTACAAAGTGTCCTGTATATTTGCCACTTGACTCAGCATAACGAATCGCCTAATGAAGTTGGTCGGTAGAATTCAGCCCCATCCTGTGCCCCATAATGTGAACACACACGCGCCCATAGATTCGTGAATTTTTTGTTACCCGTTTATTTTATAAGCGTCAATATGAAGTATTTTTGTTAGGTTTGGCTAACCTTAGNTTCGTGAATTTTTTGTTACCCGTTTATTTTATAAGCGTCAATATGAAGTATTTTTGTTAGGTTTGGCTAACCTTAGTCCAGAGGGCGAGGCGGGAAGATTTTGAATGATATGTATGGACTGCAGTTTATGATGTATCTTATATAGTATTACAACGAAAGTATTCTCGTGAAGTTACCTCTTTCACGGAGACGATATTTAAATTTTATATAAAGATAGAATTATTTACTCGAAACAAAACAATTATTTTCAAATAATTTCGATATTGGATGCATTAATGAACTGTGTGTTGGGATGTATGTACAACAAAAATTGCATCGAGTATCATAAACGGGCTACAAAAGTACGATATTACAAAATAAAGTGACTACATACAGTTCTTACGCTCACATTTAATCATATATATAGTTATACCTGTAGTGCTGCCCAATTCTGTGTTTGTCTATTGAAAGGAAGGTTCGAACCAAATTGATTTTAAATGAGTACTTCGTGAGCCTTATGGGAGAGTACCCGCGTATTTTTGGCAGTGACAGTCTTAAACTTCATTCATTATCAAGCTCATTTCCGACCCCTTGAGAGCGACAAATAGTTCACATCAAAAGTTTATATAGGCTGTTCACAGTAAACTGACCAAATAAGAAAGTACATTGTGAATCCTTCCGCGATGTGATAATCAACATCGCCGTTGAACAGATCACTTTATTCATGCGCCAGTAAAGGCAAACTGTAAAAATTATTGTAAGATTAAGTATTTTACATATTTTATAATCTATAAAGTTATACGCACTAAAATAAATATAAAAAAAACCTCATTCCAGCATTCACAAATGTTTACCGAACACTTTTAATTCAATGCTAAGACAAGGAAATACACTCCCTCCACCGTCACCAATGTTACTGGGCGCATGCCACTACGCGTGCCCGTTAAATATACACGCACGTAACGTAGGGGCAATGACATTTTTCAAGAGTTGATATCAAATGTGCTTACTTTACAGCCTATAAACACTTCATTTTGTAGTTTCCTCCTACTGAACAAATTACTAAAAGTTCTCGCCTGATTCAGACAAACTGTAGGTTTTTTTTTGTAAGTTAAACAAAATTATTTTTCGTGGTTTTAAGTCCCTACACCATGCTTCCGTTTAAGATATTTNCTTCCTATTCTTTCTTGTTATATTCCTCCTATTCTACTTCAGTTCTCTTCATTGTTCTTGTTCTTGATTCTCTTTTCCTTTCTTTCTTTCCTCTAACCATCACTGTATCAAAACAAGTCTAATCCCTACATCTATTTACAATTCCTATAACTCATATCCCCTCACCACCACTACTGTTATCCTTTTATATTAGACTTTATGTATTATCTATCTACAGTTTCGGGAGTCCCACGAGTCCACCTTTTTCCCCACCTCTTCTTTATTTTTAAAGTAATAATTGAATGTTTTATTGGATAAACCTTTTTAATAAAATCTTTAACGTTCTCTAAAACCTCTTCCATGTATATTACGCTTGTTATTAACGGCCAGTCTTCTTTCTTCATTTGTAGTTGTTTCCAAAGTTCTTTTCTTTCTTCGTCAAACATATTGCAACTATATAGTATATGACATATGTTTTAAATTCCGTTTCTACACTCGCACTATCATCTTCGATTTTGTTTACTTCCTTTACGTAACTTTTCACCTGGAAGCGTCCTTTTAATATGCATATTAATTATTTTCTCTGATAAACAGATTTTGATTTTATACCAATTTATTATATTAGATATATATTTTTTAAGATTATATGATTCTTCTGTTTCGCAATATTCTTGCTCCCATTGTTCAATACTTAGTTTATATATTTATTTCTTCTTTCCTATAGCCTCTTTGGGCATTCTATTTTGTTGTTTTCTATTATCCAAAAATTATCGTGTTCTAGTATTCTGCTATATTTATTTCTTAAATGTGTTATTTCCTCATCAGTATTTTTCAGTTTATAAATAATTTTTTCTATTTTTTATACTATAATCTACTTATAATATTCCACTCATGGTTATTGCAGCTACATAGGATGTTGTTGGTGTATATCACATTAATTGTATTAGAACGTAACGTTGTGCCGATCTAAGTGTTCTTTTAACATGTGTACGATCAATTATATTTTCAAAACTACTTTCTGCGTATTGATGCCGGCAATAATAGGGTGGCCACCCCTGTTATTTTCACATCGGAGCGTGTTATTAATGAGTTTACTCTGAGGTTGAAGATCCCGATAACATAAAACAATGTTCCGCGAATTGTTATTTCATCTCACCTGGTTTCTGATATGTGGCAAAAATATATTCCAAAATCTCCAATTTTGGGGACTTATTTCGCCCATAATAATTAGTTTAGGTACAAAGTGTCCTGTATATTTGCCACTTGACTCAGCATAACGAATCGCCTAATGAAGTTGGTCGGTAGAATTCAGCCCCATCCTGTGCCCCATAATGTGAACACACACGCGCCCATAGATTCGTGAATTTTTTGTTACCCGTTTATTTTATAAGCGTCAATATGAAGTATTTTTGTTAGGTTTGGCTAACCTTAGGCCAGAGGGCGTGGCGGGAAGATTTTGAATGATATGTATGGACTGCAGTTTATGATGTATCTTATATAGTATTACAACGAAAGTATTCTCGTGAAGTTACCTCTTTCACGGAGACGATATTTAAATTTTATATAAAGTTAGAATTATTTACTCGAAAGAAAACAATTATTTTCAAATAATTTCGATATTGGATGCATTAATGAACTGTGTGTTGGGATGTATGTACAACAAAAATTGCATCGAGTATCATAAACGGGCTACAAAAGTACGGTATTACAAAATAAAGTGACTACGTACAGTTCTTACGCTCACATTTAATCATATATATAGTTATACCTGTAGTGCTGCCCAATTCTGTGTTTGTCTATTGAAAGGAAGGTTCGAACCAAATTGATTTTAAATGAGTACTTCGTGAGCCTTATGGGAGAGTACCCGCGTATTTTTGGCAGTGACAGTCTTAAACTTCATTCATTATCAAGCTCATTTCCGACCCCTTGAGAGCGACAAATAGTTCACATCAAAAGTTTATATAGGCTGTTCACAGTAAACTGACCAAATAAGAAAGTACATTGTGAATCCTTCCGCGATGTGATAATCAACATCGCCGTTCAACAGATCACTTTATTAATGCGCCAGTAAAGGCAAACTGTAAAAATTATTGTAAGATTAAGTATTTTACATATTTTATAATCTATAAAGTTATACGCACTAAAAAAATTTAAAGAAAAAAACTCATTCCAGCATTCACAAATGTTTACCGAACACTTTTAATTCAATGCTAAGACAAGGAAGTACACTCCCTCCACCGTTACCAATGTTACTGGGCGCATGCCACTACGCGTGCCCGTTAAATATACACGCACGTAACGTAGGGGCAGTGACATTTTTCAAGAGTTGATTTCAAATGTGCTCACTTTACAGCCTATAAACACTTCATTTTGTAGTTTCCTCCTACTGAACAAATTACTAAAAGTTCTCGCCTGATTCAGACAAACTTTTTTTTTGTAAGTTAAACAAAATTATTTTTCGTGGTTTTAAGTCCCTACACCATGCTTCCGTTTAAGATATTTTTTTAAACTTTATTATAGAATGTTTGAGAATGCACACTGTCATAAATTCACACACATCTCTAAAAAAAAGTTCCGCTATCCGAGTCAACAGTACTAGATCAAGTTAATATTTAATTAAACCCTCACATTCCTCATCCACAATTTGTCTGTAGACTTTTTTCTGTGTTAAAAATACCGCTTACTCCATGCAGACTTCTTCCTACATTTTTCGCTAAGGTGTCTTCTCATAGGTTCACGCGTAGATGATAAATACATGGGAAATTGCATTTGGGGAAATAACACGGGATTGCGAATTAAATATAAATTTAATAAAAATAATATAATGTTTGGCTTTGCTGATGCAAAAGGAAAAAGGCGTGAAGCGATAGGTGATAAATCGTCTTTTCTTCCATGGTGTTGTTTGGTTTCATTCTGATAGGTTACCACTAGATTCTGCTGCAATATAGAGTACAGTTCAGGACTTTCAAGTGTGTATGTTATAAATAGATGGGCTCATATTATATATTTATAACAACCGAAGTCAGAAATATGCCAAAATATTAAGTTCCTATTCACATCTGAAATACATTAGAATATATGCCAAATGAAATTCAGCTAAGGAATCTCGAAACTCTTGAAACTATCGTCGTAAGTACTATATACTACCTCTTAATGTGTAATCTGGTACAGTTAAATTTTATACCATTACTTACGAACTTAACAGTTACGTCTACCATGGAACGAGTAATTGGTAAGGCCTTTTTTCGGCTTGTAAATAAGCAGACGAAACTAGGCCCAAATCTTAAATCTACTATTTATAGTGAATTATTGAATTTAAATTGCAAATTATATTCCTTCTAGTGACAACCTATATATTGGCAGGTGTTTCCAGTGCCTGGTAAAGTAACGTGAACATAAGCGAATGAAGCTCTCATTTGTGCATTATTTATCTATTTTCCCACGACATGAGGTAGATCGATAAATATATGGCACACTTACCACATACATTTCTCAGTTAGTATTCTGTAATACCATAATACGAACCTGAAACGAGCGGCAACACAGGCCTTAAAAACATAAGCCTTAAAATTAAGGGTGCACAACAATTATAATAGCTACATACGTTGAAACCATACATCAACGTGAACATGCAAATACACAAATACTCAAAACGTTTTCGAAGAAGAATTTTACAAACTGGCAAACATCAGTTATTTTGGCAAACTGACGGTGAGTATTTACTGCATCCTCATACGTCAACTTTTGAGAGTGGTGAAATGTTTACAGTGTGTGTATCAGTCACATTGCAATGTTTCTATTAAAAAGTTGCAGAAAGATAAAAATCGGCTTTAGGAAAATATTAGCAGTGCCTTAAAACGTGCTCACTTAACCGTGAATAACCTCTATCCAAGCGTACATCTTGATTGATATTGCTTATATGTCTCCAGTAAGAGCAAGTATTCTTCAACAAGCTGAAATACACACTGTTTGGGCTAAGTGGCCTATCAAGAATGGTATTTTACCAGTTTAACTATGATGTACGGAAGTGTGAGTATACGGTACGAGGGAAGCGTGGGGCTTTAATCCAGGTTGTGCTGGCTCGAGTGTCGGTACCCAGTGCTTTTTGTGAATATCATTCTCAAGTTGGCCCCTTTATTCTTTTATTTATTCACAGCATATTTTTTCGAGAGCACAAAATAAATTTCCACTTCTCGACAATGTAACATGATACACAAGCCCATAANAACCACAATCCCATAATTTCGAATGTTGCAAATATTTGGATTGTATGTTTTACAAGAAATATTCTGTAGTCTTAGAAATTCTTTTTCGTAACCGGGTTTCCATATATTAGTTTGCAAATGTAAAAAAGAAGAAAATGCACACACACATATATATATATATATAATTTTGAAACAATGGGTTTAATTGCCCTTTCATGGAAAGTGGTTACTGCCACTTTTGGTTGCATAATATATTGTTACTGCGCAATAAGAGCTTCAAAAATGTACAGTAATAAATGGGAACATTTGTAGAGGTTAGATGAATTTTTTTCTGTAGGATGTGACTTAGTTTCTATGAGCAGGCATTGGGTAACTTATTATTATACAGGGGAAAGGAATGTTTTAACTTTAAACGGTGATGTTCCACAATTCCGTGCGAGTCGGAAAGTCATTTCTTGAAGAATTTAACGTATTACTGAGGTAAGGTCAGGTGGATAATGATTCTCGATAATGTCGTCTAAGAAAACTAAAAATTCTCTAGTTATTTTTATTTGTATGGCATGGTGAGATCAGTAATAAGTACCAACGAGCTTGGTACATATGTTTGAATTTATTTATGAATAAAACGTTTTAGTGGTAGAATATAAGGGTTGATAGCTCTAACTAAAAACGATTTAGGTGGTTCGTGCTTTATTGTCGTAGTTGGTTGATTCTGTAACTTCTTTTGGTAATAATTTAATAGTATGGATGTTTTTTTAAATATGCAGTTTGTAATTATGGAGAAAAACTAAATCATGCTGTGTCTGTGCTTGCACGGTGATAACGGGCATCTGCTGTATAATGATCTGGAACCCGGAAATAAGCAGCGTGTGCTGAAATATGGTTTAGTGGTCATGCTCACGAACATACGAGTCGTAATATAGTGACGTGTGCGCCGCTGCGATTACGTTACGAACTTGAGCCTTGGGCGTGTTAAGTCGATCGATACGTGGGCATTCAAAGTGTTCAGATAATTAGGCTGTCCTAAACAAATCCGTAGGTATTTCTTGAGATCAATGTTAACCGAAATTAATTTTGTGATTGCTCACAAAATTATTTTGGTACTGAAAAATTTGTGAAATTATGTGTAAATCGTTAGTTTTAGACTACTCGCCTCGCACAACAACATACCGACACCGATATCCTACGGAAGTTGCCACAGGTCGGCGAGTTTACTGAAGGTACTCCCGCTTCTGTTTTACCGTAGAATTNACCGATATCCTACGGAAGTTGCCACAGGTCGGCGAGTTTACTGAAGGTACTCCCGCTTCTGTTTTACCGTAGAATTCCACCGCCGCCCCATCGTCACCTCACTTCACACACCATCCGTCCTCGAAGAAATCAGGCGTTGGAGCACCCCCTATCTTTGTCTCACTCACAGCAGTTAAAGACTTACGACTATTAGTGTTAGGCTTCCAAGCAGTCTCTATAGGCTTTCTTTTTATCTTTGTGTTTGTCAGTCCTGCACATTTATAATCANAGTGTTAGGCTTCCAAGCAGTCTCTATAGGCTTTCTTTTTATCTTTGTGTTTGTCAGTCCTGCACATTTATAATCAGAATGAAAATGGATGTGTGCGCCTATATGGGTGTTCGAATTTGCTTATAATTTTGGAAATTTGCTTGATTCAGTGAAATAACTGTTATAATGCTTTCAGAATTGTGATTTTCTTTCAAATTTTTTTGTTACCATTTTAATTGTTGCAGTTTGCATTGGAAAACGGAAAACTACTTAATGTATTCAAATCGTAATGATTACCGGAATATTACACCAAAACATTATGTGTGTTTACATATATAAAACGAAATTTTTTTTATTTATTTGCCCTCCCATTGGCCTTCAAAAATAAAATGTATGTGTTATTTACTTTTGTTTATTTACATCTCTTTAGGAACTCCATAGGTGTGAAAGCAACTGCACGGAAGGCAATTTAANGTTATTTACTTTTGTTTATTTACATCTCTTTAGGAACTCCATAGGTGTGAAAGCAACTGCACGGAAGGCAATTTAAAGAACAAAATCGGCGGCGTTAAATGTATTTAGTTGGGTTACTGAGATACAGACAAAACTTATAAAAAATCTGAACTTGTATCTATGGAAAATTCATTCGATAATTCAAGTGTAAAGGGTAACAATTTTCTACTTTAATATAATTATAAAAGTATATTTTGTTATTTATTGTTATGTACGCGTACAACATATATGTTGTAAACCTTCTAATAATTGTCTCTCTCTAAGTTATAAACACATACACACAGATATATGTGTGTGCGTACGTTACAAACAAACAGGTATTATTGTATTTTAAAATACAACCAAGAGAAGATTAATATTTTTAACAACAAAAATTTTATTATAATGACTAAGGAATAAATTTGTATTCGAAGCATCCGTAAAAAGAGGCAAAATTTTCAAGTCGTTTATATCTACATCATTCCGTTTTATGCTACCNTTGTATTCGAAGCATCCGTAAAAAGAGGCAAAATTTTCAAGTCGTTTATATCTACATCATTCCGTTTTATGCTACCTACCACACACAATAAAACGTCCACTAGCCAGGCTTTCCTCTCCAAATATATCACGATATTGATACATTTAACTATTAAGAGGCGGAGAAGTTGTAAATGGTATGTATGAATGACAATTTCTCTGACAAGAGATAGAACATTTATAAAGTCCTTGATTCGTAGACATTAGAAATGNAGTATGTATGAATGACAATTTCTCTGACAAGAGATAGAACATTTATAAAGTCCTTGATTCGTAGACATTAGAAATGAGCAGATAGGCAAAAGGGGGAAGAAAGAAAGAGAGTAAGAGAGAGAGAGAGCGCGAGAGAAATTCACTGCTGATCTTATTAAGTTACGGAACTTTGTTGACTGGTAAACCAAATATAGTTTTGCAACTTCCATAACTCAATTTAACGTGTCGCTAAATACTCATGCGGTATACATTCGTGCTAACTTTAAATATGCATTAAAGCCGAAATTGCGTGCTTTCGTACAAGAGAAAAATCCCTGAAAATAGAAGATTAACGATTTCAAAGGGAAATAAAACTACTTTTTCCAGAGCGAATAATAAATCAACCTGCAATTTAATATCACTACCCCACACCTCCGCTTTCATACATTGCCGAGGAAGAAAGGGCTTGATATGGCTGCCCTTCTTCGAGCACTCTCATTTCTTTATTAGGTCATAAATCTGCGAGGTGAGGTGAAACGAACAATTTTCAGGTTCGTACCATCCCCCCCCTCCCCCCGGCAAAATCAACTACCAAGCCTCGTGTTTTAGTCATACCCCCACGATGTAATCAATAATTCAGTAGGAATTATTCTTCTTCGGCCTTACCAGCACGCTCTCAGACAGCAATAGCACAACTCAACTGCTTCCTAACTGTAACGCTGTAAGATTCCGCCTGCGCACCGGAGGTTTAGGAAGTTGTGTCCACCATAGGATATGAAGAACAATCATATGCAAGAAAAACATTTCTAACTATTTCGGGTGTTTCATTATTGCAGAATTTCGTCAGTTGATTTTCATAATTTGTAATAACTGGAAAACAAGTACGGAGCTCGATTACGTAAAAATTATTCTGTCTCTTTATGCAACGTATCACAGGCGTTTTATACTCATGGTAATAAATGTATGTTATTTTTGGGTAAATTAAAACATGAATTTGTATTTTATTTACAAATTATAATACTTCATTAACAATTAATATGAATAAAAACAGTGAGAAAACATGTGTTGGTAATGCCTTGTAAAAAATAGATCTCTTGCAAAATATTATTACACTAAGTGCGAGCGAATCCGGTGCATGGTCCCTTCCATGTACTTTTATAGATTTACCTAAGATTATTTTGCACGAGGCGGAGGAATATCCTGGAAGTAGAACTTTAAAAGTGCTTCAGAAAAGTGTGAAGTAACGGTGAATGGACTAAAGGTATAAATCGCGTACCTTTATGAAAGTACCTAATTTTGTCAGCGGAAAGAACGTCTTAAAGATTATACGAGAAGTCGCATTCAATGAACGTGATTATGGTGTGTGGTGTTGTTGTATAGAAATGCGTTTATTTTGGAAAGGGGTTGAAATTGTTGACCATTCTGTTCGTAGTATGTCTTAAGCTCTGCATTCCTGAGCGGACCGTTGTACTCACTCCTTTTCAGTTTGAGAGGTGGTAGATGAGTATCGGAGAAAAATAAATCATTAAGTGAGTTCAGTACGTATTTATTTTAAATAGATGATGAAGTGAGTTGAGAGGTTTTGTTTGTCGCTGAATAACAAGGATTTCAGCACTTCTGAGGATGAAATGTGATGATGAGCCAGCGGAGCAATGCAAAGGGCGGGAAATACCGGAGAGCCCCGAGAAAAGTGGCAGGGAAAATGGCAACGTCCACCACGTTTCCCCACATATGAAAATTCGTGTGACCGCGCCGGGAATGGAGCTCGGTTCACCTCGGTAGTAAGCGAGTATTCAGAGTAGTTAACGCAACACCGCGGCCTGCAAAGAAACGCACGTGCATATTGCGCAAGGTAAGCGGGAGAAGTTCGAAGTAACCCCAAGGCCGGAAAGTGTACACGGTAAAGTGAGTACTTTCGAAAATCATCCGCTGGAAAACAATCACTGCCCGTAGCTGCATATAGGCTCAAGCACAGACTAGCATGCAAGCCNGGAGCAATGCAAAGGGCGGGAAATACCGGAGAGCCCCGAGAAAAGTGGCAGGGAAAATGGCAACGTCCACCACGTTTCCCCACATATGAAAATTCGTGTGACCGCGCCGGGAATGGAGCTCGGTTCACCTCGGTAGTAAGCGAGTATTCAGAGTAGTTAACGCAACACCGCGGCCTGCAAAGAAACGCACGTGCATATTGCGTAAGGTACGCGGGAGCAGTTCGAAGTAACCCCAAGGCCGGAAAGTGTACACGGTAAAGTGAGTACTTTCGAAAATCATCCGCTGGAAAACAATCACTGCCCGTAGCTGCATAAAGGCTCAAGCACAGACTAGCATGCAAGCCCCCCTTTAAGTTCGCAGCTAATTTATAAGAATTGTTCTGAGAATTCAAGTCGTATTGCGAGCGTAGTGTCGGCAATTTATGTCAAGTGAATTAATGTTACTTGTTTCACATACATTAGAGTACGAATATGCATACTATAGTCTATTTGCGGTTTCTTCAGATATTTTAAATGAAAAAGTTTGGAAATCATCCATGTATAATGTGTTTGGTTGTTTCCTAAATACGTCATATATCACGAGTGTTTNCAATTTATGTCAAGTGAATTAATGTTACTTGTTTCACATACATTAGAGTACGAATATGCATACTATAGTCTATTTGCTGTTTCTTCAGATATTTTAAATGAAAAAGTTTGGAAATCATCCATGTATAATGTGTTTGGTTGTTTCCTCAATACGTCATATATCACGAGTGGTTTTTTTCTGTAAGCATAAAAATATCTAATTTTTTGTTAATTTAAACTTTTAAAAATATTTCATAAATAAATCGTAATATTTCATTTATAATTAATATCAACAAAAAACCGCTAGTAAATAAGTGTGTTGGCAATACCTAGTAAGAAAGAGTTATTATGAAAAGTATTATTAAAATGACTGCCTGTGAATACGGTGCGCTGTCCCTTCTGTGTAAATTTCTATAGACATGATAAGCTTTGTTTGCACGAGGCGGAGGAAGTGGAACTTTGCAGGGTTTCAAAAAGTTGGAATTAACCGTGAATGGACTGTAGTGTAACCTATACATTGTTTACAATTCCATTTTTCTACTTGAGTGGTGCAGGGACAGAGTGATCGGGCTCATAGCGATGTTAATTTTATATGACGGAAGGATAAANATAGACATGATAAGCTTTGTTTGCACGAGGCGGAGGAAGTGGAACTTTGCAGGGTTTCAAAAAGTTGGAATTAACCGCGAATGGACTGTAGTGTAACCTATACATTGTTTACAATTCCATTTTTCTACTTGAGTGGTGCAGGGACAGAGTGATCGGGCTCATAGCGATGTTAATTTTATATGACGGAAGGATAAAAAAAATGCTAAGTAAAAGTAGATCCCGCGCAGGGCTTTTCAAAGTGCTCAATTAACTGTATACAACCCATAACTAGAAACCGGCAAAATTTGGGTTATTATTTTGTGAGACTAAAATTCACATTTTTTAATACATATTTTAGAGCAATTCATGATGTCACTGGTAACTTCGCTTTACACGCGAAGTTGTTTGCTTGTGAAGATTCGCCATTCTAACGCTGATCGTTTATTATTTGTTGGGGTGTCTTCCAAGTCATGATTAACAAATAGATAGTCAATGGCAGAAGTCAAGCGAGAGTATAAAATATTGGAGTTTTGTCTGCTACCACAAAGAACGCAAATTTTGCATGTAAGGGCTATTTATGGTAAAGTGAGCACTTTTGAAATCAACATTTGAAAAAAGTCACTGCCCATACCTGCACGTATTTCAACGGGCACACTGACTGTCACGCGCCCAGTAAAGTTGGCAACGATGGAAATTAAGTAGTTCCACGTGTTAACGTTAATTTACAAGTGATAAGTAAACATTTTTAATTATTGAAATATTTTATTTTACTTTTTTAANATGATGTCACTGGTAACTTCGCTTTACACGCGAAGTTGTTTGCTTGTGAAGATTCGCCATTCTAACGCTGATCGTTTATTATTTGTTGGGGTGTCTTCCAAGTCATGATTAACAAATCGATAGTCAATGGCAGAAGTCAAGCGAGAGTATAGCATATTGGAGTTTTGTCTGCTACCACAAAGAACGCAAATTTTGCATGTAAGGGCTATTTATGGTAAAGTGTGCACTTTTGAAATCAACATTTGAAAAAAGTCACTGCCCATACCTGCACGTATTTCAACGGGCACACTGACTGTCACGCGCCCAGTAAAGTTGGCAACGATGGAAATTAAGTAGTTCCACGTGTTAAAGTTAAATTACAAGTGATAAGTAAACATTTTTAATTATTGAAATATTTTATTTTACTTTTTTTTAAATATGTATAAGTGTAAAAATAAAATATTTGTAATACATTTACTTTTCTAACAATTTTAGAGTGGCCCTTGACCGACGCATGAAAAAAGTGGTCAGGCCCATGGTAACGTTAATTGTAGGTACATGTGGTTTAATTATACACAATGTGAATACAAGCAGATCTTAACCAGGGCTTTAAAGGTGCTAATTTTACCGTGAACAGCCTATATTGGCTATTCACGATAAAATAAGCACTTTTGAAATCCCTTTCGTTGGAATAACAGTCAATAAATATATTTATTTTAGCCTTAGGCGTTAACTTCGTGTGCAGTGGAATATACACGCTGTGTTTATTAGGTACATGGCAATATTTATTTAAAAATTGGTTAAATTATAAAAACATGGCTGATAGCAAAAATAAACTAGCGCCTCAAAAATGCTCACTTTACCGTGAACAGCCTATAACTACCAGTAACACTGTCGGTACTTAGTGCGGGCTCTAGGATTTTTGAGGGCCGAAGCAAAGTTTATTTGAGAGGCCCTCATATGTTCTAACAGCAATAAACATTGCCAACTGTAATGTGAGTTTTCCGTCCTTGAAAAGAGCTCTGTTCTCTGCTCATATTTACATGCGGCAAACTTGCGAACTATTAACTCAATGGCAGTGTACGAAATGATATCTGTGCTAATTCAGTTTACTGGATGCCAGATAATTAAAATTTNAGTGCGGGCTCTAGGATTTTTGAGGGCCGAAGCAAAGTTTATTTGAGAGGCCCTCATATGTTCTAACAGCAATAAACTGAACTCATTGCCAACAGTAATGTGAGTTTTCCGTCCTTGAAAAGAGCTGTGTTCTCTGCTCATATTTACATGCGGCAAACGTGCGAACTATTAACTCAATGGCAGTGTACGAAATGATATCTGTGCTAATTCAGTTTACTGGATGCCAGATAATTAAAATTGCATCTATACTACTCATAAATTTGTGATGGTATATAATAATACATTATAATGAAGCTAAAAAATTAATATGTGACCTTTAACTCCGAAATTTGAAGGACTTATAACTTTCTTTCTTTTAATTGATGTTAATAATGTCAAAATATTTCGAGACCTTTGCAGGAACGAGGCCCAAGGAGCGGCGTTTTTCGCCTTAACATTTCGAACACTATGACANCAATATTTCGAGACCTTTGCAGGAACGAGGCCCAAGGAGCGGCGTTTTTCGCCTTAACATTTCGAACACTATGACAGTCTACCTCGGGAAAATTTAGTACAACGATTTATCTGTCCATGAGGGCAAAATCCATACGTATAGGTATGCTTTCACTGTTTTGATAGTTTTTATGTTGATCTAACATGAACACTACCTAACGTCAGTAGTAATATAATTACTCAAATATTTTAATTTTTCTATGTTATAAATGCACCACGATAGGCTGTATACCGTGATATAAGTCATGATTTACTTTGAGTAGTACAGTCTATTCACGGTTTATTAACACTTTTGGATCATATCTATGAGAAATCACTCTATGAATGACGTGTTTGCTTGTTTATACTTCTGTTAACATAAATGTATCTTACTTTTTGTTAAACTGAACTTTCGAGTATACCAAATGTTCATGAATAAATAATAATAAGTACCAGTGGGAGTAGATAAGTAAAAATGGAGCATATTTCATAAAGGAACCAACAGTCTAACGTCAATAGTTAACGCGTTAATAGCAGTGACAATGTGCAGGGGTGGGTANAGTATATAAGTAAAAATGGAGCATATTTCATAAAGGAACCAACAGTCTAACGTCAATAGTTAACGCGTTAATAGCAGTGACAATGTGCAGGGGTGGGTAGGCAATCACAATAACTAGACTACAGGCAGTGCAATGAAATGACACTTTATTTACACATTTTTGCTGAAGACATGGGGGCCATTGTGTCTGTTCGATATCCCTATTCAAAGTGTGTGTTAAAACTGTCCGCCACAGTTGGCCACACAGGCGGTGCGGCACTGAAGCATGTTGCGACGCACATGTGCTAAGGTATCCGGCGTAATGCTGAAACCACATCGCCTCGCGAGCATCTGAAGGAACGTCCTCCAAGTATTCCGGTACCACGTCCTGCAGGAACTGTGGATACGTAGCACCTATGAGACTGCGACAGTGCGGTACTGAGCGGTGTTATCAGACACGTAGACCTGCGCACAGGCTGGTTACAAGCCACGTACACAAGGTTGCATACTCGCCCCTGCACATTGCCACTGCCATTAGCAGGTTAACTGTGGACGTTAGAATATTGCTTCCTTGATGAAATATGCTCCATTTGTACTTATATACCTCACTATGGTATTTATTATCATTTTTTCGTGAACAGCCAGTATTTAACCCAGAAATTGTAGTATTTCATTTATAATTAATACGAATAAATACAGCCAGAAAAAAAGTCTATTGGTAAAACCAGGTAAGAAAAATTAATTTATCATGCAGAGTGTAACAAAACTGAGNTCATTTATAATTAATACGAATAAATACAGCCAGAAAAAAAGTCTATTGGTAAAACCAGGTAAGAAAAATTAATTTATCATGCAAAGTGTAACAAAACTGAGTGCGCACGAATGCGGTGCGTTGTCCCTTTAGTGTGATTTATTTTCTAGAGTAGCTGTGTTTATGTGAGGCGGAGGAACAGCCAGAAGGTAGAGCTTTAGCAGTGCTGCAGAAATACCCAATAGCCAACTCTCCAGTCCCTTTCCTGACTGGCCAGCCTGTAACGAAACTTGTCATTGTTAATAGCCATGTTCTGTGTGACATGAACCAACATAACTGCGGCAAGTGGAAACACAGGTATCGACGAAACTGGTATACCTGTGGTGATGTGTGTAGAATACTCACTTCAGAAGTCCATTCGCAGTTGCTTCCAACTTTTGTGAAGCCCTGCTAAAGCGCTACTTCCAGGTTATTCCTCCGCCTCATGCACACAATGCTTAACCGAGTTTAGAAAATTACACCAAAGGGACAACGCACTGCATTTATGCGGTCTCTCAGTGAAATAATATTTTGCGTAACATCTATTTGTTACTGGGCATTACCACCACACATTTTTTCTCCTTTTTTTAAATTCATGTTATTTATAAATGATACTTAAAAATGNCTTACTGGGCATTACCACCACACATTTTTTCTCCTTTTTTTAAATTCATGTTATTTATAAATGATACTTAAAAATGAAATGTTATAAGTAATAAATAAAATATAAGTAGAATTACGATTTAATAAAATATAAGGTATTCTTATGTGAACACAAGTATAAAACGTTTGTGATACATGACATACATAGGAAACAACCACACACGTATTCTAAAATTGTGAAGAAACCGCGGATAGAATATACCTTGTCTTGAATACCAGCAAATATGCACCGTCCTCAAAGAAGGGGCTCTGTTGGCACCGTGCTGCGGCAAGTGTATCGAGCACGACGGGACAGCGGGACTGCCGTTTCCCTACAGCTGTGGACGTGGTATAGCGTGCGGCGCCCACGCCAGTGGCGGGGGGGTATTCTTAGAGGAGG
>NQII01008039.1:0-12716 GCA_002778355.1 Clitarchus hookeri | reverse complement strand
CGGCGGGGGTATTCTGAGAGGAGGGGCTAGGGGAGAGGATATAAATCGACGCAATTGGAGCGTGAGCGTCAGCCGATCAGCGGGGCCGCCCGGTTTAATTAGACCCGCCGGCTTGAAGAATGGCGCCGGCATCCACCCTCGCATGGGGGGTGAACTGGCCGTAAGGACAGGGGGAAGCGAGTTACGGGGTAGTTAGGGGGTAAGGCGTTTAGGGTCCGTTTGCTCGGGACATGCGCGCTCATTACAAGCTATTCAAAGCTGGTCCAGTGCGCGGACGATCTGTTAAATCACCAGTGAGCGGTAGCACAAATTTTTTCCTTCTTCCGCGTGGATAAAAAAACTCACCCTAAGTGTCTGTTGGTTACATATCGGATAGTTCCCAGTAATCAAGCAGCTATTTGCCTGTTGTGTCACAGTTAATCTGGTCTATTGTCNGAAGAATGGCGCCGGCATCCACCCTCGCATGGGGGGTGAACTGGCCGTAAGGACAGGGGGAAGCGAGTTACGGGGTGGGTAGGGGGTAAGGCGTTTAGGGTCCGTTTGCTCGGGACATGCGCGCTCATTACAAGCTATTCAAAGCTGGTCCAGTGCGCGGACGATCTGTTAAATCACCAGTGAGCGGTAGCACAATTTTTTTCCTTCTTCCGCGTGGATAAAAAACTCACCCTAAGTGTCTGTTGGTTACATATCGGATAGTTCCCAGTAATCAAGCAGCTATTTGCCTGTTGTGTCACAGTTAATCTGGTCTATTGTCAGTTTGCTAGAGTGAGTGAATGAAGAGATTTGGACGGATCTTAACAGCGAGGGTTTGAGAACCTATGAGGGTAAAGCGAGGTGATTATGGAGCAACGCCGGCTTGAACTGGCAGGAGAAACGGGAGATCTCCGAGGAAATTCGTCCGGCACGATTCCCACATGCGAAAATCCGGGAGTGACCCCGCCGGGAATCGAACCGGGTTTGCCTAAGTGGGAGGCGAGTAGTATACCCACTATATCACCGCGGCCCCATCCGTTAGCTAGATTAAGGTTCTCTTAGATTAGGAACTACAATCACTACCCAGGTTCTATTACAAAAAAAATTAGAGGAAACTAGTTTTAAATAACACTTTAATCTATCATTATTGTTTACTATCAGAATTGCGACCAAATAAAAAATAATGTATATTAAGTACGTTCAAACAAATATGTGTATGGTATTCTTAGACTCATTAGTTTGCTTTTCTATGTATTTAATATCATGCTCATATATTTTAATGACACCGATCTGTAAGCAATATATTTCTTCGTCAATATTATGTACCAACCTGTTCGGGTTTTCTCTTTGCCTTTTAGGAAACAAATATAGCCTGTAAAATATGACCAGCGAAATATGACCTACAGCCGAACTGCATTGCCATAAAGAAAACGTCACAAATGTGATGGGTTAAAAAACACTTAGCTTTGGCTTAGTAAGTAATACAGGTATCCAGGAAAATCACAATACCATGGAAGATAGCGAGCCAGTTCATTGTAAAGCTGGCGGGTTCAATGCGACCAAACCTATTATGAATATGACGAACAAATAATAAAAAAGCCAATGGCTCATGCATTTATATGCGGTTAAAAACATTTCATATATTAAATGTGTGAAATGTTATTATGGCACATTTTTCCAGTTAAGGCATGAGTATACACTTTCAGTAATGGTATAGTTGACATAGTATGGAACCTACTAATAAGGAACACTTCGTGTAACCGTGTTTTTATATCAAAACTTGAAGTGAGCATCAACTTAGTTCCCGTGACATGTTGCGAAAAAATAAGATATTTTCACCGGTTCACATGACGACAGGATCAACCGCTAAAATATTTGCCATTATTGTGTTCGTCATTCAGCCACGGTTTTACACATTCCAACTACAAACATGTAACAAAAGAAGGACATAATCCCCTATGACTCAGCCAAGAGTGAACTTGACAGCCAATAACCTATTAACACCAAAACGAGTTAGAACCTCCAGAGGAGTGTTAAATATAGCCTGCAGTCAGATGTATAAGCAAAATTTCCTGCTTACAATTCGGAGCCAAATCGATACGAAACAACCCAGGATGATTGCGAATCTAAAGTATAGCAAAGGTGACCACTTAAAACTCTCTAAAATATTTAGCATATCAAATATATATCTAACATATAGTTTTTCGTATATATTAAGTGAGAAGTACAGAGGCTCCTAATAGAGCATTACACCTGACTGTACAAAATGAAAATCTTGCTAAAATGTAGTACAACCACTATCGGAATTGTTGCATATGAAAGAAAAATGCATACTTTTGTAACGTTGTAAAAATGTCGATGAAATTTACTTATTTAAATGTGTTAAAAATGAATTTAAAGAGTAGGTTTTAATATAAATTAAAGCGACTTTCCACTGAACAAGCTTCAGATAACAAATTTTTCACACAAAGGCCAACCTTCACCAAGAAAGGCCATGATAATAATTGCTCTTGTTGTAAGCAATAAATTTATTAATAAAGTTTACGAATATTTTTAATTACTGTTTTTATGCAAATCCATTTCAGCCTTGAAAGTAAATTGAAATAAACGTACATGAATACAATTACTACAATTTGTTAACGATGGAACCAATATTCCATTACATACAATCATAGCAATTTTTATTATTACCCTACTTGACAAAGGTTTTCTTGCAATATGTGCCTTCTGATGCATCATACATGCATGCGTTCTGTTTTGGCGACAACTATTGGCCGGGAAGTGTTGCACTGAGAAAGCATTCTTATTAATGTAAAACTTACTATTTAAAATATTCCTAAAAAAAGTTTACAATATATGTTTAAACAACTCTGTGCAATAACAAGATAGAACCCCTATATTTAACAAAAGGGGTGATATTGCCAACCAATTAGTCATGCATTTAAAACCTAAATTTAAATACTTTTATGCAATTTTTTTATTAATTTCATCTAGTTTTCGATAATTTTACATTAAATCTTATTAAAACCGTTTGGTTTAAGGGCAGATAACTTTCCTGAGTAATCACTTTAGTTTATAATTCATTTTGCGTTTTCTTTCCATTTTTACAAATTCCTTAAACAGTTGACCATAGACCAACTGCATAACTACTGCTTATATTTTTGAATGCAGCACACACTCTTCATTTTGTGACGTATTAGCTTTTAAGTCAATTCATACCTGAAAGCTACNTATATTTTTGAATGCAGCACACACTCTTCATTTTGTGACGTATTAGCTTTTAAGTCAATTCATACCTGAAAGCTACCTGGGGCGTAGCTAAAAAATGAGTTATGATTAGGTAGAGCACAACAGTATAAGATGGGGTTTTTTGAACATAAGGATTAAACAATAACTCTTTACGTGACAATTGATCGGGGGAGCTTAAATGAAATACCAAGATGCTAATTAATTATATTGAGTTTCATTACCGCACGCCACTACTATTACAATCTGATTGGAGAGTCCCCACCTTGTTCATGTTGCCGTAGGCTGATCATAGGAGATGGTTAACGACGGCCCGGCAGACCCATCTCCACGTCTTCATGGTCTGCTGCCCCGATGACAAAAGACGCCGGTTCCAGTGTTACGTTGGCCTATATCAGGCGCTTTGTTTAATATTTCCGGCCCCCGTTTACTAACCGGTGGAATGGGTTTCTCCAACTGTCTTTCGCAAAGTGTTATTGCAATCACGCTTGTGTCCTGTATCAATGTTCGAAGGTGTGAACAGGCAGGCCATTCAAATAAGGCCTGATCACATAATAACAATTTGTTTGGTGTTGTTATAAAGCCATATATCGTAGCAAGTACCATTACATTAACAGAAATGGTTAATGTATGTGAGAATGAAGTGGTCCACACATGCGACAACCTTTGCAGTTTCATAATATAATAACACTATTCCTATTTAGGGATATATATGTTGTCCCAGATGATGAGCATAACAGTGTGCAAAAATGGGGCTTTATTATTAATTTGGCTTCTATAAAAGACAAATTTTCTTCAGTGTACTCCACATCTCCTTCATTATATTTTAAGGACATAAAATGCATTAATATCAAGAAAATAATTTAGTTTTTTTTTATAAAAAGGAGTTTTTTAAACATTTAGTTTCCTTCCTTTACATAACTATACAAATTTTCGAAATTTCGTTGTTAAATTACAAACAATTGCAAATTTCTTGTGATTTTAGTATTTGGTTAGAGTTAATGTAATGAACAAGGGAAAAATTCATAACTAATAACATAATTTCAGTCGCCTTCTGTATCTGCGATTAACTGTGTAACAATACTAGTGTATCTAGAAGGCTGAACTCCAGGTGATTATGAGTCCTCCACAGTATCACTCAGTGAAAGGAACAAGTTGATTTTCACGTGACTCGTCTAGGCCAACTACAAGCAAAACGACTCGGAAGTATCGAGCTTTTATGTGCATTATTGTTTGAAGTAACATTAAAAATATAATAAATAAAAAAACGTAATAATAAATTAGGAAAAANTATATTTTTGAATGCAGCACACACTCTTCATTTTGTGACGTATTAGCTTTTAAGTCAATTCATACCTGAAAGCTACTTGGGGCGTAGCTAAAAAATGAGTTATGATTAGGTAGAGCACAACAGTATAAGATGGGGTTTTTTGAACATAAGGATTAAACAATAACTCTTTACGTGACAATTGATCGGGGGAGCTTAAATGAAATACCAAGATGCTAATTAATTACNGCTTAAATGAAATACCAAGATGCTAATTAATTATATTGAGTTTCATTACCGCACGCCACTACTATTACAATCTGATTGGAGAGTCCCCACCTTGTTCATGTTGCCGTAGGCTGATCATAGGAGATGGTTAACGACGGCCCGGCAGACCCATCTCCACGTCTTCATGGTCTGCTGCCCCGATGACAAAAGACGCCGGTTCCAGTGTTACGTTGGCCTATATCAGGCGCTTTGTTTAATATTTCCGGCCCCCGTTTACTAACTGGTGGAATGGGTTTCTCCAACTGTCTTTCGCAAAGTGTTATTGCAATCACGCTTGCGCCCTTTATCAATGTTCGAAGGTGTGAACAGGCAGGCCATTCAAATAAGGCCTGATCACATAATAACAATTTGTTTGGTGTTGTTATAAAGCCATATATCGTAGCAAGTACCATTACATTAACATAAATGGTTAATGTATGTGAGAATGAAGTGGTCCACACATGCGACAACCTTTGCAGTTTCATAAAATAATAACACTATTCCTATTTAGGGATATATATGTTGTCCCAGATGATGAGCATAACAGTGTGCAAAAATGGGGCTTTATTATTAATTTGGCTTCTATAAAAGACAAATTTTCTTCTGTGTACTCCACATCTCCTTCATTATATTTTAAGGACATAAAATGCATTAATATCACGAAAATAATTTAGTTTTTTTTTATAAAAAGGAGTTTTTTAAACATTTAGTTTCCTTCCTTTACATAACTATACAAATTTTCGAAATAATGTATAGCACGTTGTTAAATTACAAACAATTGCAAATTTCTTGTGATTTTAGTATTTGGTTAGAGTTAATGTAATGAACAAGGGAAAAATTCATAACTAATAACATAATTTCAGTCGCCTTCTGTATCTGCGACTAACTGTGTAACAATACTAGTGTATCTAGAAGGCTGAACTCCAGGTGATTATGAGTCCTCCACAGTATCACTCAGTGTAAGGAACAAGTTGATTTTCACGTGACTCGTCTAGGCCAACTACAAGCAAAACGACTCGGAAGTATCGAGGTTTTATGTGCATTATTGTTTGAAGTAACATTAAAAATATAATAAATAAAAAAACGTAATAATAAATTAGGAAAAANGTTTTATGTGCATTATTGTTTGAAGTAACATTAAAAATATAATAAATAAAAAAACGTAATAATAAATTAGGAAAAACATCTAGCGCACATTGTTTTATAACCTCATTTATAACGTGAATTATAACATGAAAACAAGTAGTTTTTTTATATGTTTCATATGAGCCAACTACAGTGAGAGGGACTCGTAGCGTTTTATAAAGGAAGAAAATTTTTCAAGATTTAAATAATTACATATTTCCTTTAGAGCAAAGTCCCTCCCGGAGGGATACTGTTAAGTCCATGAAAGCGAAGTCTAAATAAAGAATAAAAATATCTACATCAAATTACATAAATACACTTTTGTTAATATCCACTGAATCACCGACGGAAATTTTTTTTGCAGTTAGAAACGACCATTTGAGCTGTAAATGAGCGACGTTGTGAAAATTTGAGAGGCGACTAGCCGCGGCTATGAATTCTGCACAACAGGGCCGAAACGAGGTTTGGATAAGTTGGCAGGTCGCATTCTTGGCTGTGAAGCGGGTTAACTGCCTGGCACCGGTCCCGGTTTGTATCGATCTGTGCGGCCTCATCGGCCTGAGTTCTTCAGGGAGAGAGGAAAGTCTGCGGAGAGCCGTGGTGTGACCCCAGACTACTGCGGCATCTGCAGCAGCATCGCGACTTGCCGGACCTCGACACAGAACATACAAGCAAACAGAGAAGGAATGGCGTNTGCGGCATCTGCAGCAGCATCGCGACTTGCCGGACCTCGACACAGAACATACAAGCAAACAGAGAAGGAATGGCGTGCCGGTTGCTTTTAAGAGTAGACACGCGATTCTGATTGGCTGCGCGAGGATCTGGGAAGAGGCATTTGTGTCTGATNACCGGTTGCTTTTAAGAGTAGACACGCGATTCTGATTGGCTGCGCGAGGATCTGGGAACAGGCATTTGTGTCTGATTGGCTTCCGCATGCTGCTATAGGCGGGGCTTCCTGCTGGCGAGTACAGCTTACAGCACGTAAGCTTGCCCGTTGACTTGCATCTACCTTGCCATGTGATTCAAGCTTCAAATTTCTCATGACTGGCACATACTTGCTAATGACAAGCTCGCAGGTGGTTTGAAATAAGCCTGTAGGTTGCCAAGGCAAGCTTGGGACAAGTAGTACCAATCAGGCTTGCTATACTACGTTAATGGTTAATTAAAACTTTTCTGAAACCCTACTAAAGTTCTTCTTCCAGGATATTACTCCGTCTCGTATTAACAAACTTAGAAAATTAGAACAGACAGCTGACGAACCGTATTCGTGCGCAATCAATGTAATAATATTTAAGAACAAATTCTTGGTAGGCATTACCGACTTATTTTGTCCCAGAATTTATTCATATTAGTTATAAATGAAAACAAACTTAATTTATAGATAAAATGTACGTTAAAGTTAAATTTAACCAAAATTGAGATACTTTTATGTTAACACAAGTATAAAACGCTTGTAGTATGACATATTTAGGAAACAAACAAACACGTCATACATGGGGTGTTTTTTTTTCAAAGCTTTGGCTCAAAAAGTGTGAAGAAACCGCGAATAGACTATGTGGGATCTAATTAGTTTTATTAAAGACTGATTAAAATTTTTGGATTGTACAGCAGGCTTGATTCAAACATTTTGGCAACACATCAGGCTTGATTCAAACTTTTAGGCTTCTCATGAAGCATGTTTCAAGACGATGATGCAATCGGAGAGTTTGCCAGACACAGATTGGAGAACGGCATTCCAGCATTTCGCATTTCAGTGACGCCATTTTGCTAGTGTGCGTGGCTGGGGTTCGCGAAATAAGCGGCATTTTCACCTTTGTGGCTTGTATGAGGGCACACAGGACCACGCGTGTGTTGATCGGCAATGTTCCACATGGTACCAGAGGCAGAAGTTACAACAACCCGTCGCGTCCGTCTTTCCGAACAAACCTTGGCAAGTTTCAACTTTTTACGGACGGCCGGATGCAATTACAACTTTCTTAACTTGCACATTATATTACCCGTTCATCCCGAGTTATTTATAAGGCTGTGTAGTGTGCGCAGTGGTTTGTTTTAGCCGTCTTTTGTTTTCATATGTTTGTTTATGTAGCTGTAAAATGAAATTACGTTACNATGTAGCTGTAAAATGAAATGACGTTACGTTTTTCATGAAGATTTATTGATAATTACATTTACACACATGAGTTCCTTCTTTACAAAGTAAAATTTTATTATAGTATACTATTGTATGCTATTAAAATTTATTTTCGACATCTATTAATTTTCAATATGTACGTTTATGCCCATTTAAGATACTAACAAACACGATACCGCCAAAAATATTCACTTATTATGGAGGATTTTTTTTGCTATTTGTAAACAGTTTTGTTTGTATTCGTTTGCAGCAATGAACTGTCGACGCACAGTAGTTCAAAATCTAATTCTCCACACCAAATTTCCCAAAATCGAACATTCTCGCACAAATTTCAAAGTGGGCAATTTTTTTTCTCCTATATGTACTCTACATTTTCACAATTTTTTTTAAACCAAATCGGTTTATTCTTCTGTCTTGCATTGGTGCGGTGTCATAAAGGTTATGCTATTTACGTAACTAAATACACTAAATAAAAATTATTATGTTCACTTTCAAACAATAGCAAAAGTTGATATTTTTCTGTAAATTAATTACAATACATTTACGCTTAAATAGCGCATACCAACTAATTTTTTCGTTATTTTTTCATTAAGTATAGCAATTAGAAGGAAACAGTGATTTTAGGTAAAATTCTGCAATGAAATTCATAACACGAAAAGACCAAACACAGGCGTACAGACGATATTACGATGAAAGTGTTGGTTTGTGTGTTGGAAAGAGGCGTGTAAAATTTTAGCTGGCCGTTTTTTCCCGTTTAGCAGCAATTTGATAATAAACGACTTGCTGCGCTGTCCCAAAGTAGATCTCAGGCACCATCCTACACGATAGCAAACGCGCAGACGCAAGCGCAGCTTTCTGTATCCTCTTGTTCACAGATATTATCTATTTCCTACTAGTGACTCTCACCGGAAACTGTAGGTAACCTGTTGTTNGTGTATCCTCTTGTTCACAGATATTATCTATTTCCTACTAGTGACTCTCACCGGAAACTGTAGGTAACCTGTTGTTTCGTAAAGACCAACTTTACCTATTCCTAAAGTTATAACTCACAAGGTGGAAAGTGTGTATTTCTTGTGAATATGTTGCAGTAATTTTGTTTTTGGTAAACAGTCTGTCAAGTTTCACTAAATTTTAAATAGTTAAAATACGTTTCTGTATNTTGCAGTAATTTTGTTTTTGGTAAACAGTCTGTCAAGTTTCACTAAATTTTAAATAGTTAAAATACGTTTCTGTATTTTAAATATAGTATATGTCTCATTAATTTTGTCATTTGGGACTTTGATATGGTTCGTCGACCAGCGGTGGCGAAATTATATATGCACCAGCTGTTCGTCATAACTAATAACAAAAAGTAGGATTTACAGCATGTTATTTCACTTGGGAAATTTAATTATGATGAATGTGTGAAAAGTTTGAGAACTTAAGTTTTTAAAACTTATTTATTTTGTACTTGAAATTCTGGAAGGAGTGCATTATATGTAGAAAAATATTTGAAAATAAATATTGAATTTTGCAGAACATCAATATTTAATTACCAGATATTGCCTACCTGTATTTTCCCTCTTCGCCATGTAACATACATAATTATTAGGTAAATTAAACTATAAGACAAGACCCTAAAATCAAAATTATTGAACGTAAGTGTAATTTTACGTTAATAACAAATGCTTATAATCGACTGTATTAGGAAAGTAAGGTTTGCATAATTTAGTTGATTGACGTTATAGCATGTAAGCTTTCTTGCTGATATCACAAAAGCAGCTTTCAGTAAATTGATTTAAACAATTATGTTGTTTGCTTCCTTTTTAAAGAAATTTCTTCATATATTTTAGCATTTAAAATACATTAATTAACGTAGAAGCAATAAAAATATTTTAAGATAAAAACTATTTTCTTTGAAAGCTGGCTCAGCATCAAGTGGAAAGTTAAACAACTCGACTCCCAATAAATGTGGCAGTCCTGTAGCAAACTGACATGAGTCGTCGCAGAGAAGCAAGGTAAGGGAAGCAGGGCAGATTGCTGATGTACGGGAAGGTTGCTCTCGTTAGGCCGGCTCCTCCAAATAATGCGAAAGACGTGTCCCGATTTATAGGCATAGTCAACTTATACTCCAAATTCATTTCCAAATTTGCCGAACATGCATCTCCTCTAGACGCATTAAGGAGAAAAGGAGCAAAATTCGTATGGACTAAAGAGTAACAGGATGCTTTTGATTGTTTTGAAAGAAACAATAGCTAACCCTCAAGTTTTTNAAATTCGTATGGACTAAAGAGTAACAGGATGCTTTTGATTGTTTTGAAAGAAACAATAGCTAACCCTCAAGTTTTTTGAACTGCTATTTTTTCCAAACCATTCTTTATTCAGACCGATGTTTCCAGCAAAGCACTTGGTGCTGTGTTATCGCAGGAAATCGATGGGAAAAGGCAGCCCATCGCTTTCGCTTCACGAAAACTCACTTATCAGGAAAGGAAGTCTTCAGCCTATGAACTAGAATGTTTAGCAGTTGTTTTCGGAAACGAAATATTTAGACAATTTTTAGAACACTGGGAATTTTTACTGGAAACAGATAACTAAGCTCTTTCACGGCCACTTACTCATCCAAAGTAACTTCGAACATTAGGTCGTTGGATAGTCAAAATTGCATCATTTAAATTGAAAATCCAACATATTCGCGGAACCCAGAACATACCAGAACATAATTGCCGATGCATTGTCACGCATGTTCGAAATTATCCAGTTGAAACCTCTTCACAACCTGAACCTAATCGTTGCAGCGCACTGTTGAGAGATTTACCTTTGGCATTTTAGGATAATTTAACTCATCAAAAATCTGATCCTTTCATTTGTGACATTATAGATCAAATTTAAAAAGGTACCACACCTAAGCAATATAAGGTATCTAAGGGCGTTTTGAATTGCAAACCCCGTTTCGCCACAGATCATGAAATTGTCTTACATCAAAATTTTCCTGATATGGTTTTTCAATATTTTCATTCATCTACATTGAGAGTTGATTTGGATACTTACAAAACCGTTAATGCCATTAGGTGCGTGTTTGTATCGAAAGGTATGTATCAAGACATTTCAGAAAAAGTGAAGATTTTTAAGCTTTGCGCTTTGAGCAAACGTGCGCAAGATACTAAACTCGGTTTACTTTCATCTGACATTGCAAAGCGATCTTTAAAGAATACTTTTGTAGATTTTGTCGGCCCTTTCCCTTGCTCAAAATCAGGAAATATCATGTTGTTGGAGTGCATAGATGCATATACCAAATTTGTTTGGCCCATTCCATTACGCAGAGACTACAATATTTGCACTAAAGAACTTTATCTTCAAAATTTCTGGATTCCATCAGTTAATTTTGTCTCAGACAGTGGCCCACAGTATAAGTCTAAGGTTGTCAAAAACATGTGTCTTCACTCTTGGTATCCAACATATCACCGCCATACATTACTATCCACACCCGTCAGATGCGGAGCGCTTCAACATGAATCTCCGTTCAGCACTTATTGCTTTTCATTATGGCAGCCAGGATATGTGGGACCAAGACATTGAATGGCATTTAATTATGCTCGCCATTAGGGACACAAAACAACCCATTTTGAACTCATGTTCATCTATAAACTAAATGCTACTCTTAACAATATTTGGTCAATAGCTGATCATTTACCTGTTGAACCGAAGAACATCAAGGGGATCTGTAAAAGAGCTCACGAGTATTTAACGTTGTCACGTAGCAAATCAAAGATATGGTACGATAAGGATCGGAGATAGAACCTCTTTAAAGTAGGAGATTTCGTGTTGTGCCGAGCACACAAATTGAGTAAAGCCATCGACAAGATAGCGGCTAAACTCGCCTACAGTTGGAAAGGTCTTTACCAAATTGAAAGGTTTCTCACACCACTTACAGTTGCACTTTGCGACCCAGTTAGCGGGAAATTCGTGGGTCGGTCCCACATCTCACAGTTAAAGGAATCCTAGCTTAACCTTAAATATGTTATACAGCCGAACAATTGTGTATGGTTACTAAGGTGGTAATGTGGAATGATCATCCACCTGGCTAGTTACTTTCCTTGTGAAATGCACCTCTTATAGCTGCAGCTCACAAAACAAACTAAGCTCACTAAGCAAATAAACCTACTCAATCTAAATTAGGCAAATCAATGGTAGTTTAAGGAGCAAAGCTCTTCAAAAAAACCTAGGTACTATTTCATAAGCAATTATGATATAAATTTAATCTTAAGAGTGTACTAATTTTTATTTTCATTCTCATCATGTCTGTTAGTTTTAATGTGTACTCAATTTATTTTTATATATGAACATAAATCGACTTTCAAATGATTATCATCAGTCACACATCTTGTTCATTGTTCCTTTGCATGTTCATAATACTTTCAAACTTGTTTACTAAAAAGTGTGTAGAGTCGAATATAAACTTCAATATGACCCGTACCTAGTGTTGCTGATCTTGTTTTTAACAATAAGTATGGAGAGAAAAACCCTAGCGTCTGCTTTCAGGGGCAAAGAATGCAATGTTTAAAATCATTTTTTTTTAAATAATGTTTCTATTTTTTATCTTTTGTGCTCAACAAATTCATTATATTAGCTTAATTTCAATTGGGGATATTATTATATTTTATTTAGATTTTATTGAATTTGAGAGATATTATTATCTCAGTGAACAATTCATTTTAACTTATTAGCACA
>NQII01008038.1:20405-79940 GCA_002778355.1 Clitarchus hookeri | reverse complement strand
CGCCCTTATCGCTCCCGCGCTTCTCGGCCTAAACGTGGGAAAAAGTTCCAGGTAGACGGGGGCCTTAAAAAGAAAGGACGAAGATCAATAAAAGTTACCTACACTCCTGCCCATTGCCCATGGGGATGGTCTCGCCGCTCTCGCGCCTCCAGGTGATGGTGGGGGGCGGTGACCCCGTCGCCGCGCACCTCAAGGTCACGTTGGTGCCCTCCCGCACCACCATGTCCGTGCTCGTGGGGTAGTCGAGGATGTCCGGCGGCACTGCAACACCACGGCNTTGGTGCCCTCCCGCACCACCATGTCCGTGCTCGTGGGGTAGTCGAGGATGTCCGGCGGCACTGCAACACCACGGCGCGGAACACCTCAGAGTGCGGAGGCGAATATTGCGTGATACAGCACTTTCCGGTCCGTGTGCACGGTAAAAAAACAATGGCTACAAATGGAACACTGCAACCAACTGTACAACATTCACAACCCATTATCAAGTAGTACATGAACCACCAAAATTGTTAGGAAATTTCAAGTTGTATGGCATTAGAGAGGAGAATTAACACATTTTTTAACACTCAATGTTTAAATATACTTCCACCATTTATGTAGTATATAGGATGNTAGAGAGGAGAATTAACACATTTTTTAACACTCAATGTTTAAATATACTTCCACCATTTATGTAGTATATAGGATGTCCACGGTAAAGTGATCACCTTTGAAGCCCTAGTTATTTTTTTCCTTTAAGCCATTTTTTATCCTTTAACTACCTTTTTAAATAAATATTGCCGTGTAAGTAACAAACACAGTGTGTGTACTCCACAGTACTCTGAAGTTAACGTCTAAGCCTAAAATAAATAATATGAATTGACTATTATTCCAAATGAGATGACTTTAAAAAGTGCTTACTTTACCGTGAACAGCCCATACTAGACAGTGAAAATAATTTATATAGCTATGTGTAAGAAAATGTTGATGTTAATATTAAAATGAGTGTTTAATAACTGATTTTATGCACGTCTATTTTAGTTATTAAGATAAGTTCATGGTCTGAAAGGGATTTAATATTAAAAATAATTGTGGATAATATCACTACATTTTTACTACATACAGCTTGATTTATTATTGTGCTGGTCTTGCTTTATGATGTTTGTTTCGCTAAATCCGCTTTCTAAAGCATCTAAAATGGATATTCGCATACATTTTTATTAAGATATACTTTCGTTAATTGACTTTTTTACCATTTCAATTTAGAGCAAATGATTTTACGGTGTTACAAATTATATGCATTTTTTCTTCACATGCAAAAATTATCGCACTTTATTGGGACTTTTGGACGCTTCTGTACTACTTCCTAATTAGTTCTGCATGTTGGAAGTCTAATTTTTTTTCATTTGGATGTATTAAATCTTTTATTTGTCAAGAAAAAAGAAATGCTGAAGGCAATAATTTGGTTATAAAACGATAATTAAAATTACTTTTAAGTATCTCAGTTAAAACATTAAAGTTTTATAGAACAAAAATAAGTGTACTATTTTTCTTCTAAACACCATAAACATAAAAAGTTCCTGGAGTACAAACTAGTCTTCCGCGTGAATGACTAATGCATCTAAAACATTTTTGTATTCAGGTTCGAACTCCTCTCTTCAAGAAGTCAGAGCTTCGAGTAGGTTTGTGGATAATATAACTTTTTTAAAAATAAATTTTTCCTTTTATATTCCGTCCATTTTCTATACTTCTGTGGCCAAATAAAAAAATTGACGTCGTTGTCTATTGCAATTATTCATGAGCTGATAAGATGAATCCTCTGAAATTTTTATGAACTATTTTGTGTATTCGTACTTTGATAAGCGTATATAAAAAATTAACCGATTAAAATGGAACCAATTTAAACAATTTATTTTTATTGTGAAGATAAGATGTAACATTATTTTTCCAGTTATATTGCAGACATCAATGGAAAAACTTAAGAAAATGTTTATGTTAATATGCAAAAGTGCGTACTTAATGGTGATAGTACAATACATATCGACAACTGATATCGATATTTATAGCTGGGGCTATAACATACTACCTGCCTGCCCTAACAGTTTATACATATGTCTTTTCGCCTATTTATTTTTGGTAACGTTGTTCCGCAATATATATCCCGAAACTTGAACAATAAGCAGAAGAAATACATCAGTGGACGTTGCCTTATACAGTTCAAATAATCTTTAAAAGAATATGTATTTACAGACACTGAAATAAAATTTTATATTTTATTGGGAATGGTTTATATACACTGTTCGAATTTCCCTTAGAAATTTTGAAAGGCCTATTTACGAAAAACTTAACTGGATGTAAAACTAGCATTAGCAAATAACTTATAACTTTATTTTTGCACCGACCTATTGTATATTTGTAATCATTAGGAACGTAAACACATTATTAGGATGCTAATTTGTATCTTAATAAAATCACACTTCAAATAACTGTGTTTCGTTATCCACAAATTAAATCATATCGCTTCAAATGCAGGGTAAAAACAGGGAACTATTTCGTCCACAACCACTGCCCAATTTATTGAAAAGTTAGTCAGTTTTGTAACTTCGGTAACGGCAATATTTTTTTCAAAAGTTTATTTAGAAGATTTTTATTGAACATCGAAATCACTACAAAGCGTCCAAGTTGTCTGGCGAAAAGCTGAAACAGTGGCAGTTTAAGTTCACTCCATGGTAAAACTCATTTGCTGAGAGCCAAGTCTGTATCCCGAACTTAGCACAGAGAAATAACTGTCATCTCTCCCTTTTCCGTGCTTTAACGCGTGACTCAAATTATAAACGTTTACCTCGCTTGCCTTATTCGTAAGTAGTTCTATTCGCCTGTAAACCCGATTCCGTTTAAGCTACAGTGATTCATGTGTCGCCTAACCGTCAGGCGTTGGTACCGCCGCGTAACACCTGTTGACATTCTCATTTATCGTTTTATTTCAAATCTATTTTTAAACAATTTTCCATGGCTGCAGTTTAATTTATTGCAGTTTATTTTTCTTATAATCTTCAGAAATATTAGTTTATGATTTCCAAACTGTTGTTAATGTGAAGAATGTTGTTCATTGAATAGACATAAATAAATAGACTAATGAAAGTCTTTTCATGCATATACGTGGGATAGGGGATTATAAAGACAATGAAGCAGACAGACTTAATGAAGTCCTATATGTACAGGTGTGAAACATTTATTTATAGACACAACTACACAGAAAATAGAAGAACCAGGTGTGCTACGTATTAGAAATTCAAAAGCAGTGAAATATATTAATAGGGCTAATTGGAATTTAATAAAAGAATTTCATAATAAATGTTATATATCCATTTCTGTACAGTCCGCAATAAAACGCTAGGAGCTATACTAATAGTGATGACAGTGATGAAAGATAGATTCCAGTTCTATATCCGAACACCTACGTATATAAATCTCCAGCAATGTTTGAAATGGTGGCAATCAAAGTTGGTTCATTTTATTTTAATACATATAAGAAGGAAATTTTGTGTGAGGAGTAAAAATCTACTGTAAAAGATATGTTGTGAGGGGAAGGGGGGGGGGCTTAAAAAAATATGATGGCAACCCATGAACTAGCATTAACACTTGCATATTTAGGAAAAATATCACCAATTGTGACGATAAGAGCAGAACGTCAGCTGAAACACACTGGACGATGTTTGCGCTCACTGAAGGGGCAGAATTCATATTAAAGGTAAAGCGGTAGTGTTTTATTGAATTGTGATATNGACGATGTTTGCGCTCACTGAAGGGGCAGAATTCATATTAAAGGTAAAGCGGTAGTGTTTTATTGAATTGTGATATTATCACTTAAGTCACATAGGCATATAAAGTAAAAGGCAAGAGACCTTATTCCTTTAAACTACAACAGATAATGCTGTAGGTTTAACTCGATCTTGGCCACATACGTCAAGTTACTACTTTCAGGTTAGTGGATATATTTCAGTGATGTGTGACATGGAGAATCAAGCCAGCAAAATATTTTCACTACCAAAATCGTTGATTTTGTTGAATGTATCACTCAATTTCTTTGTTATATACGAACTGGAGGAATTTGCAGGTGATTTTAGAATTTTTAATCGCTGTGAGAAATTGTCTATGATACGCCTTATTCCATGCAATGTTCAGAAGAGTGGACAATACAGATGTGCTTCTTACATTAAAAATGATGACTTCGTCAAATTTTCACAGCGTAATATGCGTTACTGTGAATGATATAAAGAAACCAGGTGCTAAGGAGAAGTTCAAAATTGCTAACAAATAGTAGTCATAAAAAGAGCAAACCTATTACAAAAATCTTTGTTTTCAAAATGTGGCAAAATACCAATTTTCACATAAATTAAGAAAAATCGATCACTTATAAATATATATATATATATATATATATTATGGGCTGTTCACAGTAAAGTGAGCACTTTTTAGGCCGTAGTTACATTTTCCTTTCAGACATTTATTATACTTTAACCACCCTTTTAAATAGATCTGGAAATTATAGCAATAAACACAGTGATATATTCCACCACACTCGGAAGTTAAAGTCTACAATAGTACATATTTATTTACTATTATTCGAAATGAGAGGGCTTTAAAAAGGGCTCACTTTACCGTGAATAGCATATACTCACAAACACTCAGATATATTTGGAAATCAATTAAACACTTCAAAGTATTAAAAACCAAATCATATAAATATCTGTAATTTCAAAAATGGTTTTAATAAAAGAATAAAGTTAAAAATATCTATGTGGTATTTTTAACTAATTGATATTTCTTGATTATTTTACTCGAAAACATCTAAGAAATAATATGAGTAATATCCGTAAACCAAAATGCTACGTTCCATACTTCAAAAACAGCAGAGAACGCAAATATTGCTATAAAGAGAAAATAATGAGTTAATTAACTTTCAAGACCCTTTTCACAAAAAAACGTAACCAATTTTTTTCTTCCAAAAGTATGGAATATATTTTCGTACATTTCTATTTAGTAACATATAACTTTAGGGTGCAAATGTAAATGCCCATACTACAATTCTCCGAAATTACAGTTTAATTTCAAAATACATACAAACCTTTGCTTCTTTACTTATTTTGTATAGATTGTTTTCCAAGGGCGGTGTATCGTCGTCCTTCCCTGGAATGAATAATTTTTTGGTTTTGAAATAATGATAGTAAAATATGTACGGTAGAACAGGGCAAAACAAGTATTAGCATAATTGTTTGCATTTTGTATCTTTTTACCGATATTGCATATTATTCACGTTAAATGCACAGCCTTAAATTATCATCGACGTACTGAAGCTGGAAGTAGGGACCTAAATTTAACCCATGACAATACGGGAAATTTTNGACGATGTTTGCGCTCACTGAAGGGGCAGAATTCATATTAAAGGTAAAGCGGTAGTGTTTTATTGAATTGTGATATGTTCACTTAAGTCACATAGGCATATAAAGTAAAAGGCAAGAGACCTTATTCCTTTAAACTACACCAGATAATGCTGTAGGTTTAACTCGATCTTGGCCACATACGTCAAGTTACTACTTTCAGGTTAGTGGATATACTTCAGTGATGTGTGACATGGAGAATCAAGCCAGCAAAATATTTTAACTACCTAAATCGTTGATTTTGTTGAAAGTATCACTCAATTTCTTTGTTATATACGAACTGGAGGAATTTGCAGGTGATTTTAGAATTTTTAATTGCTGTGAGAAATTGTTTATGATACGCTTTATCCCATGCAAAGTTCAGAAGAGTGGACAATACAGATGTGCTTCTTACATTAAAAATTTATGACTTCGTCAAATTTTCACAGCGTAATATGCGTTACTGTGAATGATATAAAGAAACCAGGTGCTAAGGAGAAGTTCAAAATTTCTTACCAAAAGTAGTCATAAAAAGAGCAAACCTATTACAAAAATCTTTGTTTTCAAAATGTGGCAAAATACCAATTTTCACATAAATTAAGAAAAATCGATCACTTATATATATTTTTTTTATAGGCTGTTCACAGTAAAGTGAACACTTTTTAGGCCCTAGTTACATTTTCCTTTCAGACATTTATTATACTTTAACCACCCTTTTAAATAGATCTGGCAATTATAGCAATAAACACAGTGGTATATTCCACCACACTCGGAAGTTAAAGTCTACAATAGTACATATTTATTTACTATTATTCGAAATGAGAGGGCTTTAAAAAGGGCTCACTTTACCGTGAATAGCATATACTCACAAACACTCAGATATATTTGGAAATCAATTAAAAACTTCAAAGTATTAAAAACCAGATCATGTAAATATCTGTACTTTCAAAAATGGTTTTAATATAAGAATATAGTATAAAATATTTATGTCATATTTTTAACTAATTTATATTTCTTAATTATTTTACTCAAAAACATCTAAGAAATAATATGAGTACTATCCGTAAACCAAAATGTTACGTGCCATACTTCTAAAGCAGCAGAGAACGTAAATATTGTCATAAAGAGAAAATAAATAGTTAATTAACTTCCAAGACTCTTTTCACAAAAAAACGTAACAAATTTTTTTCTTCCAACAGTATGTAATATATTTTCGTACATTTCTCTCTAGTAACATATAACTTAAGGGTGAACATTTAAATGCTCATACTACAATTCTCCGAAATTATAGTTTAATTTCAAAATACATTCAAACGTTTGCTACTTTATTTCTTTTGCATAGATTGTTTTCCAAGGGCGGTGTATCGTCGTACTTCCCTAGAATGAATAATATTTTTGTTTTGAAATAATGAAAGTAAAATACGTACGGTAGAACACGGCAAAACAAGTATTAGCATAATTGTTTGCTTTTTGTATCTTTTTACCGATATTGCATATTATTCACGTTAAATGCACGGCCTTAAATTATCATCGACGTACTGAAGCTGGAAGTAGGGACCTAAATTTAACCCATGACAATACGGGAAATTTTATTCCAGACCGCAGACGCGCATTTTACTGTCCCGTTTTCCCATTTGGATTTAACGCAGTGCGGGTTTAAATCCTTGATTACCCTCTCCTGATATAATTTATAGCTGTTCCCTCCTTTCACAGCCGTATCAACACATTTGCTTTTATTTCATTTACCCCCTCACCAGTGAATTTATTTCCCCATCTGCTCGAATAAAAGGTAGGACATCACCTGACACTGTGTAATCCCTCTACTCTCGCGAACGGGGAAAACAAAGCGACCACACGAACGGGGATCGCGCACGTGCACGTTTAACGAATGTGTCTAAGGCCTCCGCCGTTCGTCCTTTTGTCTCCGGGCCGTCGGAGATTATTTAAACAGCGCAATGGATTAGCGCGGAGACAAAAATATCTCGTCGAGGAAGAGGGGTGATATAAAAAAAAGTGTACCCACAGAGCGAACGAGCGCGCGAGATAGAGAAGTTTACTCACATCATCTCCCTCTTTAAAGTAGACTAGTGTTAAATGGGGCCGGGAAGTGGTGTTTGGTAATGCGATAGTAGCTATTTTACATATATTTGCATGTTATTACCCCGTCATACAGGGGCTGCTAGTGCTCCAGGTTTGGGTTGCCGAGGGGGATGGGATAGGAGAGGGTGGGGGAAGGGGTGCTCGAAGGGTTGTTTGCAATGTCGAGTCAGACCACGTATGACTCGGAGCACTTAGTCCCCCACCCACCCTGTACTCTCGCCGTACGCCCTCCGCCGTCCCAAAACCGAAAAGTTGGAGGGTGGAAAACCACGTGCGCTGCGGGTAACAATGGCGTATGTACACCCTGTGCTCAGTCCCCCCTTCAACAAACTAAACGTTTGAATGAATAAGCCGGTGCTTCTTAGCTAGAAAAAAAATTTGTGTATATACGCATCTACTTTCGTAATAAATAAAAAAAATAACCATTTCTCTTTTTTTAAAAANTAAATTAAAAAAAGAACCATTTCCCTCTAAAAAAAAACATGCGAAATATTATATGTGCAGGTAATGAAACACCACCAAGTTGTTGTATCGATCCAAATAAAAAATTATGTAGTTTATGTTGCGTTTGGACAATGTCAAAAGAGTACTCCATTTCAAGATAGCAATTCGCCTTCAATTTAAAAGGCGGTATTTGACACACGGAATGCTGTGCCTTGCTTTATCGTTCGCAGTAAGAAGTAAAATTTCGTACTGAATTATTTTACAGTAAACATTAATAGGACGAGAAGGGCCTNACGTGCGCTGCGGGTAACAATGGCGTAGGTACACCCTGTGCTCAGTCCCCCCTTCAACAAACTAAACGTTTGAATGAATAAGCCGGTGCTTCTTAGCTAGAAAAAAAATTTGTGTATATACGCATCTACTTTCGTAATAAATAAAAAAAATAACCATTTCTCTTTTTTTAAAAAGACATGCGAAATATTATATGTGCAGGTAATGAAACACCACCAAGTTGTTGTATCGATCCAAATAAAAAATAATGTAGTTTATGTTGCGTTTGGACAATGTCAAAAGAGTACTCCATTTCAAGATAGCAATTCGCCTTCAATTAACAAGGTGGTATTTGACACACGGAATGCTGTGCCTTTCGTNGGTATTTGACACACGGAATGCTGTGCCTTTCGTTATCGTTCGCAGTAAGAAGTAAAATTTCGTACTGAATTATTTTACAGTAAACATTAATAGGACGAGAAGGGCCTATTCTCGTATTTCTGTAATATCTCAAACCTCAACTATTTTTTTTAATAACTACTTTTATCAGATTGCAGAAAGCAATAGCCGCTCGAGACTAATAATAAAATCTTACTTCTCAGACATATTCCTCTACTAGCCGACCTCCATACACAAGAAATTACCTTTTTTTTCCCCCAAAATGTGGTACTTAATTTGCCGTTGAAATATTGTGTCTTCGTTTTTCAAACTATTAAGTGCAGCAACAGTCAGAGTGTTTGGTCTTGTACCTGTGTGCTTAATGTAAACTGAAAAGTTTTTTGGATTTAATTATATTTTATTTTGACCAGTCAATTAAAGGCAGTTTTATACTAATAAGCTAATATGAATCGAGGAGGGCGTCACCTTTGTGCTATAAAATATGAACTTATTTAAATCTGATGCGGGATTCGAATCCAGCACTTCACGGCAACGTCCTAAGCCATGGAAACCTCACTCACGATATTGATACCAAATGAAGTTAGATGAGGTTGTTTATCCCTTGAAATGTTTCCTTTCTATTCCACAAAAAAAAAACCAGTAATTTTCGTCGGTCAGTTTCCCGCCCATTTTAGTCAGTCAGTATCATATGCAAATAAAAAAAAAAAAAACTAAATTTAACTAAAAACGGTGTAATTAAGTTTTCAAGTTTGTATATTAAAATATTTATAATTTTAACGCTTCTTGTGTCCGGTCTGGATTTAGATTACTAAATTTTCCAGAAGTTAAAAACTGCCATTTTCTGACCATTTGAAGTAAACCATCGATTTTACTGTCCCTGGATAACAAGGAAGATGAGGATTTTAAGACCAACAATATTTCAGTAATTGTTCTATGCAATAATCTCAAAAAAAAAAAAAAAACATTATCGTTTTTAAACCACTTTTACTCTCACAAACCATATACTGGAGAAGATGGCAAAAAAAAATATATATGTACTCGCTAGACACGTGCGAAAGAAACAATAAAAATGAAAACTTTTACCCAGTTAACTTTTGTTAATCTCTTCTCTTCTTTTTTTATTTATATTTTTTTTCTTATCTACGGCATCCAACGATGTCTGCTTAATGCTACCCGAATTAATATCACGATGTTGTTTCAAACTGCTTTTAGGTGACTTTAGACTGTACGAGTTTTTTCGAACATATAGCTCTGCAGAATTGCGTCTATACATTTTAAAAGATTTTGCTGATCTAAGAAATCGACTCCAGAATATACCCAACTTTTAAAATTTGATTTTTCAATGATCATATTTCACCACGACGTTGCCTGTTGAATAAAAAATTAATTTACTGTCAAAATTTCTAGATCAGGCAAGTGGAAATAATTGAAAGGAAACTAGGAAAATGCAAATGTTCTTTTTTTCTGTAAGTCCCTTTATGACATGTAACTAAGCTAACATAGATACAGATGATAGACTACAAACTAATCCAGATTACTCGTTTACAATCAGAATATACGGAGTAGTGCTAAAGTATGTGGAGAGCATACGGAGAAGAAAAGTAATAGTCATAAGTGCCGAGAACAGCTATTCAAAAAGCCGGAATATCGTTTATCCGAACTTTCAAGATCTTCAATTCCGTGGTGGAAGATTCGAATTAGAAAATTGGCAGATTCGATATCCGCGTGTTTCAACATGCGCAATTACAAAATCCGCAATTCCGCACTTAACAAAATCTGTAATTCCGAGCTGTAAGTCATGCGGTTAAGAACTCCGATTTTGAAGTTTCGACTTCTGCATTTATAAGACCTGAGTTGTCTACTCTTATTATTTAGATGTGACGTAGGCGAAAGCTCACAGTGGCACTGTGTGTGACAGCGAGTAGTCACCGAACGTTGACAACATAGAAACAGATATGCGTGTCACTGCGTAGACGTGCAGAATTAATAAAATAATTTTTTTGACGAATCCTGCACGTTTCTGTGCATTATATTGCACGTAGGTGAAAATTTTGGAATTTATATCAACAGAGAATTCTTTTAAAACACAAATGACACTTTCTACGTTCGGCGAAATTTTATGTAGCGAGAAGTAAAGTAGAACATGCTATTGCAGTTACACTTCGCTTTCGCCATGTACAGTATTTATTTTACTCGTCTACCAATATATCATTGGTCATCACCTTCAGACATTGGTAAGTAGCAAGCTTTGTTTAAAAACGTCGCCACTTTCATATTCACTTGTAAGACCTCCACAAGTGAAGAGAGTTCAAAATGTATAGTCTTGTTAATTCACGTAATTTAGGCTACAGTTTTTTTTCACCTGCATGGCATTTCTTTCTTAAAATGATCGGTAATTATCAGATTACAAAGCAATTCTGATGAATGCGAGTGCCAGTTTCATTACGTTTTCGTCAAAACGGTAAGTAGTGGTGAATGTGTTACGTACGTTCCTATTCGAGTCATTCTTTTCTCAGAGGCATTAGTTCCGAATGTTTTCTTATACTGCACAACATTTTCGACCAAAGTACGTCAAGTTATTGTTGGTAAAAATTATAAAATCTATTTAAAAGATCATTTGTTATTTTTATTTTTCTCACACTGACTATTAATCCTTGCGCCATGCAGCAAACCTCGTTAAGTATAAATTACTTCACCAAATGTTAGGTGGGTGTTGACATTAAGTCAAAGGAGTGCGGATGTGTCACGACTAAAGAAAGATTAGAACAACTTATTTTATACACAATTATACTAAATTTTTGGAAGTTAAAAGCATTAACAGTAACAAACCGTTAATTTGCTTAACAGTTTGTTGATATTTTAGATATTTTCACTTTGTTCTTGGTTAAATTGGCGTGAAAATTATGGATTTATTTTTCTTATTAGATAGTGATTTTCATTTTTGTTTAGAATTTAAGCCACTATATAAACAATTTTCAAACACATAATCAGTTTTCAGGCGTAAATACGGAGACACAAAAGTGCAAACACGGCAAAAAGTAGTCCTTCAGCCGAATATCTCAAGTTCTTTTTCATATACAGGCTAAAGTTTACTTTATCTGAACTTTCATTATATTAAAATGTTTGACAAAATTGTTCTTTAAAAGATTTTTCAACTCTTGCGTTTGTTAAAACTAAACATGAAATTTTCGTTCGTTAAACATAATAAAAGAATGTACATATTTAGCACATCAAGATACTTATTTGCAAAAGTGTCTTCTTGCATTTGGCTAAAAATAGCGTTGTGATTTAATATTGAAAAAACAAGACAGCTTGTAAATACAATGACCATCTAACATAACAGCTGCTATATATTCGTGTTACTTCTATATAAAGCACATCAGCGAAACACTATTTAACTAGCTTAAGAAATATTACCTTGTGTGTTACAGGAATGTGTAAAATAAATTCGTTTACGTGGTACATGAGGGATCTGCAATATATACACACATACATACAGTACGGTATATTCTTTGTAGAATGTTTTTCTCAAATACTGAAAAATGTTCTATGAGACGTCATTTGCTTGAAAAATATGTTCTATTGTGTTTATGTAAGTAAATATAAATTAAATAAAAACAAAACCATTAACAAACAACTAAATAAGAGTAGTATTGCAACCATTTTTTTTAAAGATATACACAGCAAAAGTTGTTTTACGAAAATTTTGTGACAGAAAGATAAAAATAATATATATTATTGGCTAAGAAATTAGGTAAATAAAAATAATTTGCAGTGGAAAAAATATTGGTATAAATTTATTTTATGTATCAAGGTAGCCCCAACGAAAAATTTCTTAAACCGATAATATATATTGTTAATATCTTTCTGTCACAAAAAGTTTGAAAAATAACTTTTGTTGTGTATAAATAAAACAATAAAGACTATAAAGCATTGCTACTCTTATTTAATTTTCGGTTAATGGTTTGGTTTTTGATTAACAAATACTTGCAAGAAAACAACGGAACATATTTTATAAGCGAATGACGTCTCATTTAACGTCTGACAGTATTTGGCAATAATACACAACAAAGAATATACCGCACTGTATATACGTATGAGTATGTATCGCAGCGCCCTTATGTAGGCCTATCACGTAAAGTGGGGCTTATTTTACTCTTTCCTGTGACACGCAAGGTAATTAATATATATTAAACTAGTTGAATTGTGTTTTGCTGGGATGCTTTATGTAGTAAGAACATGACTATCTAGTAGCAGTGATGACAGATGAACTTTGTATTTACAAGCTGTCTTCTATATTCAATAGTAAATTAGAGTGCTATTTTTAGCCAAATGAAAGAAAACTTTTTTGCAAATAAGTACCGTGATGTGCTAAATATGTAACATCTTTAATTATGTATAGCGAACGAAATTTTTCCATCTAATTATAATACCCACAAGAGTTTGAAATAAGGACAATTTTGTCAGACATTGTTATATAGTTATAGTTCAAATAAAGTAAACTTTAGCGGGTATATGAAAAAGAACTTGACATCTTCGGGTGGACTACTTTTTTGCAGTTTTGCGCTTTCATGTCTTCGCATTTATGTATGGGAGTTGATTATATGTTGGCCTAACCTCTAAACAGAAATGAGAGCCACTATCTAATAAGAGAAATTAGGCGCATGACTAAAACGCAAATTGAACCAAGAACCAAGTGGAACAAAGAGTGATATCGACAGCCTCAAGGAAAGGCTTTGACATATATCACAGCCTTTCCTCCATTTTCACAAATAATGAATTTTTACACGTAATGAAATGTAAAATCCAACTAGGAAACTACCTACAGCTAAATTATATTTGAGCCTTGGGATGATAAATTTTCACATACCTGAGCAGTATAATCTTTGTTTTATGTAACACCAAGTTACTAGTGAACATTATAATAGTTTTTTCCTGCAGCAACAGTATTTTGTATAATCCAATAATATGTCATCAACAGGGTCAACCACACGTATTTTAAAAGAACATACAATATTTAATTCGTGAAAACATGCGTTCAATGCAACTAGAGTAAAATGAATCCCTTACTTGGGAAAAAAATACGATTGAAATTGTTAATTATACATTATTATATCTAATAATTTTCAGGGGGGAAACCAGTATGAATCATCTTTTGTAGGTTAATACCTGACACTTTCAGACCAAATACATCCGCATGGATGCTCAGTCCACCATTTCGTTCCCGTAAATGTATTTATCTTTAGTTGCAGTAAAACAATATTTTTCCATAGTAGCCATATTAAAAGCAAAGAAACACAGTAAAATTCTGCGTAAAATATTTTTATTCCAGGACGAATATTGCAATTAGTGCTTTCCCAACAATGTCTTCCAAGTAGAAGTAACGTACAAATATCTTCCAGAGGATGGCATTTTGTTTTTATTCTGATGAATTTAAACGGAACACTGAAAAAATTTACTGTCGAATGCCATCGGGTGTGTTTCACGTGGAGGGTGAGAACCCGTAGCCGAGGATATCGCGTAATTACGGCAAGACGGCAGACAAACAATCGTGTTTTTAACTTGCACGAAATTTGGCAGGATACGGCGAGTAGGCCGCAGGGCTTGGAATAAACCGAATTTTAGCGGGCTCTCCGAGGGGCATAAACTTCTCTCCGGGATTTCCTGAAAATTCTATTACTGCAAATGAACTGTATTCAGAGATATTTTTACTCTCCCGGCCTCTTTCAAGGTTCGCATGCAGAGAGCTGGCGAGCAGATCAAAGTAGGAGAAAAAAAAGCCAGGGGGTGGGGGAGGGGGGTGAACGGACGTAAACCCTCTACCGAAATCACGTTAGAACTTTCATCAATACCTCGTCTCTTTCGCTCTCCCATAACCAGCCATCCCACTTCGTTAGATTTTTATTTGCGATATTTTAAGTACACTCCTCTCCACTCGTGGACCAGCCCTCATTATGGGAAAGGTTCTTTCCCCAATACGTCACTCAANGGGGGGGGGGAATACCGAGCACTGCTTAGCAACCCTTCGTGACCACAGCCCACAGGCGACTGCGACGAGAAAAAGTGAAGGGGCGTTCACATTTTTTCTTCATTTTAGAGTGGTCTGTCTTTTTTTCTTTCCCGAGTGCGTATAGCATATTCCGAACGGAAATACTACGACATTATATGCACGTTCTGTATGTGTGTATATGTATATATCCAAACGAAACAGACAATATTGGTAATCTTCACTGTAATTAAATTTTCTTATGCCACTGCAATTACCAATGGTGCAAAATAATATCGAAGAATATGTAACTTTTATTAATTGTTAAATGAAACTGTGTTAAATATTGTTAATTTCTGATGATTTCCTTAGTATCAGTTAACGTCGTATACAACGTGACTCATCAGAAAACTGATTGTTAAAAATTGTTTTTTGTCTGTGTTACAATCATTTTTCAAAATATTTAAGCACAAGGATAAGTTTAAGTTCTTCGAAAAAAGTTAACTATTCCGGTAAAATACCGGTTCCCTTTGGAATTTTTAAACTAATTTTTGAGCATAGTATCAAATTATTTTATATAATGTATTCACGGTAACTTCAAGATTTCTGAAGCCCTGCTAAAAATCTACTTTCAGGGAGCCGATTATGTATCCTTCCGCAGTATGTATACAAAACATTGCCATGTGACACCTGTCAAATGTTTTGTAAACAAACAATGCCATGTGGGAACTGTCAAATATTTAGTTAACAGTGTCCATGTGGAAACTACCAAAATTTATTTTTGAAGAGAAACAATGCCATGTAAATCTTATATGCTATATACTTTAATAAAATTCTCCAAATGTCTAAAAAATGCTAATCAATTTAGCAAAATATTGTAATACATACAAAAAGGTAGATTGAAGTATATATCGGAACTGTTAATTATATAATTTAATTAAAGTTTACTTATTGTATTAAGATTTATTTACATATTTGGTGTAAGGAAAAAGTTAAATTTTACATAATAAACTTTTGGAAGTAGCACTCAGGTTAAAGATTTCACTGTGATAAATGGGTACCATTTATTCTATTTTATCGAATATAAGTAGCACATTTTATTTAAAAAAATTTATTGAAAACTCGGGGTGTGACTTATAAGTGAGAAAAATTCCTCCAGCCCCGCACTAACATTTCAGTTACAACGAATTCACGGCCCGCGGCTCGATTTCCAAACTCTTCAGCAAACAAAATCACTTTCATTTTGAAACCTGCGGTGTAGGTACATCGCTTTTCCATCAAGAAACTGTCGCACTTCTTCACTGCCACAACATCAAAACAACACTACCTGCGGCGCAAAGACGATATAATAGAAAGACGTGTAAGCAAACGCTACTGTGCTGCTATCTCTTACGCTTCACAAAAAGCTTTCGAAAATAATCGATTATCAGTTATTGACCAAAATTCGATTCCTTTTCATTCTTTTAAAATATGTTTTTCTGTTAAGGATTGCGAAGGGAATTACGTAACGGAAATATTCAAATGCCTTTCTATATTTTGCACGTTTATTTGATAAAGTGCAGAAATAACAACGCTAATACTAAAATTACATCTTAACCTAGAATTATCTTATAAGTAGAAAGAATGTGTTACGTTAGTTTTATAACCACAATTCAGCGTCTCCAATATCCAATATGGCGTGGTTATACTTCTGAAAAAAACGTGCCCAAACGGACAAGATGGAGTGTATGAGTCCGCTGGACAGACACTGAAATTAATTTAATTTCAATTAATAACAGTGAAATCTTTACCCATGAGTGCTACGCAAAAATGTAAATGTATAGTTTAGCAATATTAACTTTACAATTACGACATTAAATTTATACATATTAATATTTAACCNAAAATGTAAATGTATAGTTTAGCAATATTAACTTTACAATTACGACATTAAATTTATACATATTAATATTTAACCTACGAACTACTTCTTTCCAGCTATAACCAACATGTCCCTTCAAAATCCGTTGTTAATTCGTACGGACTTTTAACAAATTATTATAATTTATTGAAAAAATATACTTAAAACTTAAAACAACCAATTTATATAGTGCTTCAGTGCTAAAAGCAAGACAAAACCTTTTTCCATATACAATTTTTTTATAACCAATTGAACATGTAACTCCTAGGGTGATTTTTCAAAGGTTCTTTTCAAAAGTATCGAAGATACCGTGAATGGATTATAGTTACTTTATAATGTCTTAGAAAACTACCTACGTTATTTAATCGTTTTTACTGAACTTCTATATCTCGTTGTTTTATATATACAGTCTATTGTCTAAATATTGTCTAATAAAGAAAATTATACATAAAAGTAATTATTTTCAAAACTTTTTTTCTATCACGTGAATCCGTAACAAGTTGAGTGAGAAATTACCAAATTTCAATGTCGCATATTCTTTAAACATCTTAACAACATCCAGAAGTATTTACGAAATCTGCAGTCTACTGTCGTTTATGTTAATATTCGGCTGAGTAATTGTGTGTGATTACAGCCCTTCAATTAAGTCACTAATAGTTTGTTTTATAACGAAAGACCAAGATTTTTTTTTTAATAGTTACATTTATCCAGCACGCATCTGCACGTAAATTAACCAGCCATGCACCGCTACCAGGCAGGATGATGAAAATCCTGTCTCGAAATATATTTCCTTGAACTTGATTGTGAAATATTTAAAGACAAGTGAGTATAAAATGGTTATCACTAATTCTCACTTACAATGTCTTTATGGTCAGCTCCAAATCAAGAATTTGCTCTAAATGAAGAACATGCCAATCATATAAACTTGTCTCAGTGCTGTTGCAAATAAATAACGTACGTAAATTTGTGTTCTGATGCATTCTGCAACTTTTTTTTTTTGTAATCTTATCTGTGCCATCGCATTATCTTAAAGAGACACCTGCACTATCAAATAATACTTAAAATTAAGAAATACTTGAATTATTTTTCAAATAAAATATACAAACAATACTGCTATTTCGTTTAGTAATGAATTTCAGAAGATCATTTATTTGAACGTTTATTTATCAAATGTTAAATCGTGACAAGAAAATTAAAGACGTGTAGAGCTGCTGGAAATTTTTTATTTGCCTCTGGTTACGTGATTGACAGGCGAATGAGAGACGGTGCGCTGCGTAATGAATAAAAACCGGAATTTCTCCACTTTTATTTTATAATTAACTAGTCACAATGATTTTGTTCACGCAGTCCATCACATATTTTTTTTAGCCTTTTTGCTGTCTTGGCAAAATTATCGAACAAGTAGTTCTACGGCCTGTCACTTAAAATTGTCTCATTTCTACAGGTAAGGCATTTGTTTTTTAAAATGCCGGCGATCAAGACTGTTTTACCACCATTTTTTATGTATCATCACGTAGGAATCAAGCCTTTTACACCATGCCTTGGGAAACATTCAGCCAATTCTCTCCAAATTCAGCGTACGAGTATCACTATGACGTGCCATACAAACAAAACTATTTCCGGTAATTGCGGAACTTTTTTTTATAATCATGGCGTTTATAAATATTTTGGATATTTTGTCACATCAGATAGACAATAAGACATATTTCAAACATTCTTCATACTGGCTGTACATATGTAAGCGTTATATTAATGAATTTGTGGCATTAACCACCTGCCATGTTATAATATTGCGCCACCTAGAATCTGAAGGTGTTTATCCTATTTCATAGCTGCAAATATATTTCACCTACATATATTCACTATTCAGGCCAACTTGAATGAAACATATTTAAAGGGTCTCTAGTAGTAACTGTTTTACAGAATCTTTAAGTGTGCTTGAACATACTTAAATTAATAATAATTCTTATTGTGTGTACCAGTAACGCTATCTAAATTTTTCTCACCTGTCATAATAAAAAAAAGAGTAAAATTATATATCATAATTAATTTTATGCCTGTTTACTTTCCAACAAACCCCAACATAATTTTCGTGATATCAATACTGTGTACCACATAATTAATTATATAATGGTAGCATCTTCTTTTCAAAATGGTTTTCTTATTTTAATAGTGTTATTCATATGAGGTTTATCTTAAAACGTAGTGAGTCCAGGAAAGAACATTCTTTTTTTTTTTTTGCTTTAAATGAACTAGAAACCAATTATATTTCAATTGTCCATTTGAGTTATATCACAAATACAATATTTATAAGGGCACATTTATTTCCATTTCGGAACTTCTCGACCTGTTACCATGAAATTTGATGTAAACGTTCTCCATCTTTGACATTAAAAATATAATTTCATTTCCGCCATTGAAAACTTTATCAAATGCACTGTGTAGTGGAAGGCAGTCTAATTAGTTTATCGCCAACTAATTAACAAAATATATGTTTTCTCCTAAGAAATTTTTTTTTTTAGATATTTATCAATGACATTAGTATTTACTAGTCCAAATTATTTGACATAGAAGTGATAGGTATCAGTTGACTCGTGTTAATTGTATATGTAATTACTTATACAGTTGATACAATCCTGTTAACTTTCTACTGACACAAAACATTGAGAGCATATTATATGTAACATTTATTCGGAAAATATGAAATTGCTTTGAAAATATTATTTTCTCCACAACCATATGTTGAATCACTACTGCAAAAAAATAAGAATAATGTGTTTTAAAAACTTTTTTAAATAAAAAAAAATAAGTTAAATTATCTTCAATTGTGATTTATTTTACCAGCTTTGCAATTATGGTTTTATGCAAGCATGTTTTATTGCCATTCCACATGACTTGCCATTTTGAAATAAAAACATTTTTGATACGTGTCTTAAGCTTCGTAGGGACTTGGATTAGTTAAATAACGCTCTGTTTGTAATCTATCATTTACGTCATTCTGCTAAACAACTCTCGTTTTTAAGCGTACAAATGACAATACAAACTATTGAAAACATCATAACCCTGCGTTATGTTTGTTTAAAGTATTTCTATTTAATTTATAGAAAACTCAATTACTGGGACCTGTGCGCAGTAGAAAATCGCTTCCAGTTTTTTTAATGTCAACTTTCAGGAAATTTGTTCTTATCATTATCCAACCAGATTTGCCCATCCTGTTGGATCTTACGACATGCGACACCAACAGAAGGCCCCAAAGTTCTAATCGGAATTGGGTAGGAAAAATTATGGAGGGATGGAAGAGATAAAAAGAAGAAAGAAGGAAAAGGAGACGTGAGTAGGAGACACACTAACTTTAAATGGCGTAACGAGAGTATTCTATTCTGGTATTAAAAAAAAATTTGCGCCAAAAAATATGTCAATTTTCTTTATTTGGGGAGTAAATTAGGGAGCCCATCTACAGGTAGAGCACTTTCTCTAAATCCTTAGATTTTTCTGATTTTTCTTAGCTAATTAACGTTGGACTTATAGTTACATAATTTAAACTTTCCTTATTTATAACATTGGTAGCGTAATTTTTTTTTATTTTATGTAAACGGTATAACCTTAATTTTGCAGTTGTACGTATGGAATTTGAAAGCCCAAGCTAAAGAGAAAAAAAAACCAGTATTTTCCTAGAACGTGGACGATAAAATACTCAGTGAAACGCCCATTGCAGCCGGCCGGCATGGAATCAATNAACGCCCATTGCAGCCGGCCGGCATGGAATCAATAAACTTCCAAATGCCAGTCGTGCATAACCATTCTCTCGGATTTTTATGCCATTTACATATTTATAGTTCAATTATAGAAATAATTTTTTCACCGTGGTGTTAAACCGTTTTCTATAATTGTTATTTTTAAAACCAGTTTGAGTTATTCTTTGTGAACACGTGCATCATATTTGTTTTAGTCACATAATTCTTCTAACTGGGATAAACAACGTTATTTCTAACGTTTGCGATGCAGCCCGCAGGGCTTATGTAACACAAGCAGAACAACACTGCGTTGCCCCTGTATTAGAGGACAATGTGATGTACACAACCCCAATGTGGGGCCTGAGACACGTTAGCCCGTTTTTGGTGTCTCCGGCCCAACGCGGGACCGGGGTTATTTTTGACCTACAAAGAATTTTAATTTGGGTACTGAAAGCCATTCCTGCCAAAATTTTATCCAGTTCCGTCGAACTGTGTAGAATTTAGGTATATGTTGCCGTTTTAGGTTTTTTTTAGGGGGGTGGGGGGTTGTCGATGTAACATAATCAGTTGGCAATGAATACTATTATAGCAACTTACTAAGTCTATTCGCGGTTTATTCACAATTATTTTTATCAAACCTTTGAAAAAAACACGTCATGTATGGCACGTATTGTTTTTCCCTAAATATGTCACGTATCACAGGCTTTCTATACTTTATTTACATACAAATATCTTATTTTTGGTTAAATTGAAATTTTACGTAAATGCTATCAATAATTACGATATCTAATTTATGAGTAATGTGAATAAAGACAGATAGAAAACAGGTGTGTTGGTAATACCTTGTAAGAAATGGTTGTTATGCAAAATATAACTCCACTTAGTGCACACGACTGCGGTGCGTTGGCCCTCCAGTGTAATTTTCGAAGCTTTCTTTACATGAGGCGGAGAAAATATCCTGGAAGTAGAACTTCAGCAGGGTTTCAGAAAAACTGGAAGTAACCATGAATGGACTATTAACTGTGTTAAGCGTGATATATTGTTTTGCGGCACAAAATTTCGTTACTGACTTCAACAAATTTTCGGGCTGTAGATTTGGAATGTTACCAGTATACGGCATCAGAGCGCAATCAACTTATATAAACTAATTAATCCAGTGGCATTGGCAGGTATTTATATTTGCGGAGGGATTTCTTCATTTATGAAACAGCGCCTACAAAAATTTTTAGCTGATGAACAACGGTAAATGTGTACACCCATAGTTTTTAGTGAACTTTTTTTTTTTACCGAATTGTACTCTGTTATGTATTTAATTTCTCATTACACTTAACACCTTATTGTGTTTTCTTCTTTTAATACTGCGTAACCAATATGTAGGGGGGTGGGGGGAAGGCTGATGTGATGTAGAATTCTGATTCAATCCCCTTCCTGTATACACCCTTGATTCATGTATTTCATAAATTATATATCTCTAAAATTACACGCTGTAATTTACTAATATTACGTAGAGAAAAACATTGTTTGTTTCTCCTCATTCCCTTAGAATCTGTACGAGAAAAGTATATCACAGAAACACCAACAAAATGTTATTTTTTTTCATATCTGGGATTGTAAAAAGTCAAAAAGTCTTAGCAGAAAATGAGCGGAGAGAGTAGACGTCAACAAAATTTCTCGAAGCTGTTTCTTCGTTGTTTTCCGGCGAAATATTTGCGAGCTTACTAACAAGATTCCACGTGCGAACTTGCAACACTTTTTTTTTTCCTTCAATTCGGTGCAGTTGTTGGGGCAAAGGTGAGTTGATTGAGGAAAACGAAAGAGTTGCTTGGGAACGGTAGGGAGTAGAATTCTTTTTTTTTTTTTTCCTGCCTTCCACGGGGAAAAAACCTTTCGTCCCTTTGTTTCTCTGTGACTCGCGAGGCAGAAAGTAAGAGCTCAAGTGCTTGAGGTGCGGCCTGAATAAGAACAATTGTTGGGTGGTGGGAGTGGTGAGGGAAGTTAGACGGGGCCGCGGGGTGTCGAAAGGGGGAATGTCGGAATGTCGCTGCAGGAGATGAAGACGAGCTCTGCGAGAGTGGAGAAGTGTCGGCGTGCTCTGCGACTCTCCGCTGGAGAACTGGAACGAGCTGGAGAAGGGCGCTTGGATTGCACTTCAGCTTCATTATCTCGGCGACTGGAGCTCGCTTGTTTCTTTCGCCCTTGTGTCGTGGCGCATTGTCTCCTCCCTCTTCTCTTCTCCGGCCCATCCCGAACATTTTTCCGCGATGTTACCGTCAACTTTTCCTTCTTGCACTCGCACATCTCACGCTACAGCCTGTTCGTAGTACCCCCACACTTTTTTTAATCAATCTTTAAAGTATCATCCAACGTATGAGGTGCTTGGTTACTTCCTAAGGGTTTGGTATTTCTGTTAGCATAAAAGTATTTTATTTTTAGGTAAATTGATCTTTTACGCAAACTTTTCCTAAAAATTATAACAATTCATGTAAAATGTGTATGTCGATGATGTCTAGTAAGAAATATTTATCATGTAAAAGATTATTAAACTGAGTGCGTGATAACGTGGTGCGTTGTCCCTATGGTGTAATTTCCTTAACTTAGTTTAGCTATGTTTGTATGAGGCGGACGAATAATCTGAAAGTTGAACTCTAGCAGGACATCAGAAAAGTTGGAAGTAACCATTAATAGATTACACTCTGAACAGGAATCAGTGAGAATTTCGCTATTTCAATGAGTTAACAGTGCCTGACTGATTCAACTGTCACTTCAGTGAATTTAACTAATTGATGAGTGAAGAAATACCAGGTTTTCCTTCACTCATTGATTCAGTGACATTTTCCGCTGATTCGTCAGCCATTTTATTCACTGTTTTTCAGTGATTTGTTTTTTTACTGATGGATTAGGTAAACAGCGTGAAAAAATGGCCGTCAAACTACGTGTAATAATAGCAGTTAAACAACGTGGGTCAAATGAAATAACAACGCATAAGCGAATAAAACAAATACGTTATACTTTTAAAAATGTGAGTTTCGTCTATCATAACACCATTTTACAAGGAAACATAACCATTCATTCTTTTTTTTCGTTTCATCGTCTTCCATTTCGTTTTCCCGTAATCATCACAGCGCTCAGCTTTAAGGTTTAAACTGAATTTAATGGGACGAAGTGAGTGAGTTCATACGTACTCTTTTTAACTATCCTAAAATCACTAATTAAATTAAAAACTAATAGAAAGATCATATCATTTATAACTATGCTATTTATAAGGAAATATAACACATCTATTTTCCTATTTGTTGTCAAAGGTGACATTGTAGTTAAGATGGCAAGTTAATGGTCTTAAAGAGAAATGGGGATGGTGAAGAGTGAAAAGTGTGAAGAGATTTGGGCGGCTCTTAGCAGCGAGGTCTTGAGAACCGATGAGGGTGAAGTGAGGTATGGAGTTGCGCCGGAATCAAAGGGTTGGGTAAACGGGAGATCCCCGAGAAAACCCACCGACCAGCGGCATTGTCAGGCACGATTCCCAATTGCTAAAATCCAGGAGTGAACCGGCCGGGCATTGAACCCGGTTCGCCTTGGTGGGAGGCGAACAGTCTAACTGCTTGGCCCCCTTGGCCTCGGATGAAGATGGTGTGGAGTGAATCCCGACTACCCGCTTAACTTTTTTCTTTTTTAAATTACAGTAAATTGCACAATGTTAATATAAACTTTATAAATATGTTTATTTATCGTAATTATTTGGCTAAATTCAATAAAAACAAAATCTTATACACGGCACGCAGTTTGCCGTGATTTATTCAATCAGTGAAATCGCTCACGTCACTTATTCGGTCAGTGAAATTGTTTAACTGAAACAATCTGTGGTTTTCCGCTGATTCTCAGTGAAGCCATTTTCACTGATTCAAGTAGTTGAATTTCGCTGTGATCAGTGTATAACAGAAATTTTTCCGCGTGCGAAGGCACTGGCCCCAAGACGGGAAAAAATCCTTTCGCACAGCCAGCGGGAATTTTTTTCATTTTTCCGGATGAAATACGTATGAGTGTGTATGTGAACGAGTGTATATGGATGCAAGTGGTTGCCACCCGTGCGTGATACTTCTGTGTTAAGGATCACAACTATAGCAATTCCTATAGAATTGTGCCTTTAAAGAGGGACCCTAAATTATTATACGCTGTTAAACTATAACATAGTTTTATTTGAAATGAGTAGACGTTAAANCTTTAAAGAGGGACCCTAAATTATTATACGCTGTTAAACTATAACATAGTTTTATTTGAAATGAGTAGACGTTAAATAGGTTTTTTAAATACGTAATCAATATGGCGTACTAAATGTAGGAATGCATAGCCATACTGGAAATATGTATTATTGGTATGAAATTTTTTTTTTATTTTTTTTTTTTTCATAATTTTATATTACTGTAAAACCATTGAATGCTCGATGTCTAACGTAATTACTTAAGCAATAANCTTTAAAGAGGGACCCTAAATTATTATACGCTGTTAAACTATAACATAGTTTTATTTGAAATGAGTAGACGTTAAACAGGTTTTTTAAATACGTAATCAATATGGCGTACTAAATGTAGGAATGCATAGCCATACTGGAAATATGTATTATTGGTATGAAATTTATTTTTTATTATTTTTTTTTTCATAATTTTATATTACTGTAAAACCATTGAATGCTCGATGTCTAACGTAATTACTTAAGCAATAATACATGTTAAAACAAACTATAAAATGTCAGATAAAGCTGTGAAAAATCACTTCACTTGACGACACTGATTATTTACACAAAATAGACAAATTATTTTTCTATTTTAAACTTGAGATTTGAAGAAAATCCACACAGAACCACGTCCCCCTCTTATTGCATTGTAAACTTGAGCAAAAAAAAAACATACTCGGATTGCTTGACAAGCAATACGATCTGCCTATTCGCCATTTTAAGGAAATAGGAATGGAAATTCTAAACTGAATTCAATCCACTACATTTCTTTATGAATGAGATCAGTGGTTAAGTATTAAAAAAAAAAAATGTGATTTGCGGGAACGCGTCGATAACAGAAAGCAGATAACATTTTATTTTCTTTGAGCAATACCAACATAACGGAAATGGGAGAGGAGTCTGGTGGGAAACATTAAATATTTTCTTTAACTCATTCGTCTCCTCTAAACGATCTAACTCCGGTAATCTATCCTTAGCTGCTCGGAGTATCCACGACATGTAGGCGTGTAAGAAATACCGCTGTTTTATTTCGTGTTCTTTGTATTAAAACCTTCAGAGAAAATGAATGAAGATGAAAAGAATTATAAATTTTTTCTTGTATCTAATTAAAGATTTTGTTATAAAGAAAACATGTTCTCCTATTCCTTTTCATTTTAGATAGATGGTTTACATTGTTCCCTTAATAATCCACTCCTCCACCAAAATCATGTAAATTTACATTTTTGCGTGACTCGTCGAACATAAGACGAGTAGATTTACTATTAAATACACATGTACACGTTCTATGCGAACGTCTCCTATACAAAATTGATCACGAACCGAGTATAGCCTTTATGCCATCGCGGTAAAATTATATGTGTCAAATTCAACAAACGCTTACCTATGTGGCCCACTTCAATACAATATAACGGTATAAGTCGGCATTCTCTCAGTAACGACATAGCGGGATCTTCTAATGCTGCGGTCTAAGTAGGCCAGTTAAAAGCATGCGTTTCCAGCTAAGGACGTCAGGGCAAACGAACTCCTGACAGGATAGTGTTTGTTAAATGTACTTCGTAGTCCATTTACAAAATGAACACTGGAGCACGTTTGGAGTGGTACATATAAACGTTTTACCACGTTTGCCACACTCTTAACGATCGTGCAAATATTTTCTCGCAAATCCGATGTATTTTTAACTTGCTAAAAAAAACTATAACGTTTTTATTATGTAAAGTTGTTCAACACACTGGTATTATATCCGCGATCCATATAAAACACGTCTTTATTATTTAATGTTTGTTTCTGAGTGGTCGACTAAGAGTTTCGTGACTGCGGTTGTATTAAACACTTTTCTCTGCAGTCTTGCATAGTAACGTTACTGTTATTTTTTATGCGAAAGCTGCGGCGATAATTGCACGAAGGGCGTTCAAGAGTTGAAAATTATATGTTATATATTTTTTTAACATAGTATGGCTTTTTGTTGCGATATGAAATAATAGTCTGAAAAAAGTATGACGAAGTTTGAACGTAACTTATCAAAAATCAGTGAAGGAGCTATAAGAATTAAAATCCCAAAGTTTAGCAAAATTAATGCTTTAGGCTACAGCTCAAAATAATTGTTTACGTCATCAGAATGTCGCAATGAATTCTTTCTGGAAAATATTTGATGTAGTTCACCCGTTAAAAAAGGTTGACTTCTGATACAAAATTTGAAGTCAAAATAGCCAGAAGAATCGGGTATTAAAGAAGTTACGTCATAACACTCCTGTTACTTGGAGAAGCACTTAAGCTAAATCAAAACTTTGTGTTTAAATAAATTTGGAAACTTTTACGAATGTTAATTTTTTAATTAGAAATTTTATATTAAACTTTACGAAATATGATTTTTTTTTCAATGAGTTAGAATATTTGTTAAGTTATCTCTGATATGTCACGGAAGCATAAACTTTCCTCAAAATTTGGAGTTAAATCGCATTTGAACAGTGTTCATTTCATCATCGTTTCTGAAAATAGTTTTCTGATTCTACGCAAGCTGTGCAACCGCTCTTCGTTTTACGTGGCGCCATCATCCAGTGTGTAAAGTAACGATACGCAGCTCATCACTTAATGCTTTAAGTCAGTAGCTGAGGCAGGAATCAGGTATAAAAAAAAGCTAATACAAATTTATGTTATCTAATTGTCACACGATGGAAACACGAGCAAAAAATCATCTATATACAGCTTATATATTATTCACCAAAAAATTAGAACCGGAGAAGCGTCAGTACGTGAATTATGGCTTCGTTTCTTTTAATAATTCATACTCAATGGTATAAAACTTACAGCATAACAAATCAAACTTAACAGAGGTGCAGTAGCATTGTGGGGTGTGTTGGGAGAGAGGTGTGGCAAGGCAGCCACAGAAAATCACTTCTAACCATACAGTTGTAATATCAAAAAATTCCATACTCTCCTAAGGTCTTTCTAAAGTGGGAACATTGTTTATAAGTCAAACGAATATACAAACACTACGTCGTTAATGATGACATCAAAGTTTTCAAAAAATATTTTATCTTAGTCGCTGGCACGGAGATCAATGTAAAATTAAAGGCAATTATTTTTACAAAAATTAATGATTTTTTACAGTTAACATAACATTAAGAATTATAATATATTATGGCAAGTGAAAGCCTTCGTGAAACGTGATATCGCTAGATTACTTTGTGTGGCTTCCCTTACTGTAGAGTGCTGTCCGTAAACAGGCACTGTTGTTTCATTGCTTATAACCTTGGTCCCGTTTACTTCCTCTGACTACCGACAGGTGGGCTAATAGCTCTCTGGCTCCAATGTTGCCGTGGCCTTGAAAATTAACGTACCTTTACAGCTCTGGCTTATTCTGACGGTGTTTTAATCAAATCATGTTGTGTAGCAAAGCATGGCGCCCTAGTTTTTGTTCTTCCACCCGGCAACGGCTTACTGAACGACCAATCACAGCAAACAAAACGCTCGCCATGACAAACTCGATAACAATTCTGCGTCCGACTTTACCACCGTGTTACTTTCCGACTACTTGAGATTTCTGGTTAGCTACGGATGAGGAGGGGAAATGTCCATGTTTAATTTATTAGTGGTAATATATCAGTCTGTGTCTAGACTTAATTGTAGCACAGAAGAGTGATTGAAAAGATTTGGATGGCTCTTAACAGCAAGGTCTAGAGAGCCTATGAGGGTGACTGAGATGAGAATGGAGCAGCGCCGAAATGAAAGGGCGGGGGGAAACGGGAGATCCCTGAAGAAACCCGCTGTCCAGCGGCATCGTATTGATACGATTCCCACATGCAAAAATCCGGGAGTGACCCGGCTGGGAATTGAACCCGGTTCGGCTTGGCGGGAGGCGAGGAGTCTAACCGATCAGCTACCGCGGCCCCTACAGAAGAGAAGTACATTATGCCATTGCGTCGCACCCCTGGTGGTTCGAGCATTTATACTCTCGATCAAGGCCCACTGCCATACAGTACTTCTTGTCTTCAGGCGGCTTCTCAGTTGTACCCAATGAGCTTGGTTTAACACCGTTCCGCCCACGTTAACCCAAGTCCTCTGCACTAGAAGCAATCGCGTTGCATACTAAACCAGAGACTGAGTGAAGCGACACAATGGTAACACATGCGGATATAACGCACCCAGGTTCGATATCGAGTCCGGCTACCCTGGTTTCGGTTCTCTTGTGTTTTCTGAAGTTGCTCCAGGTGATCGCCGGGATAGAGTCTTACTACCCACCACAGCATATTCCTTCCCTGCTAATGCTATCCGAAGCAACTTGTTACGTTTTTAAGGCCGGTATCACAATTGCTTCATGATTCCCTAACACGTAACGAATAACACGTTCACGTAGGCCGGCTACTTGACGAATATGTTACAAGGAGACCTACTACGATCATTTCACGAAATTTCACGAGACGGAAAAACTTGTCAATGTCTAGCTTTTGCGTGATAAGTGAATCTGCACCACGTGATTTCACCGGCCAAACACAATAGGGACGATGTTGTATTATCTTTACTTTTCATGAGTTTTTTTTTATTTGTGCGGTGTCGTCTGCTCACATTTTTAATACATGTACTACATGCATATTTTTATACCAGGAATGAGAACGAAAGATAATGAAAAGTTAGTGTTGGATTATATTTTATGCTTTATATCGTAGATAATTAAGGAGTTTTACATTGTCAACCTTGATTAATTTCTCAGAGCTGTTAAAACGCTTCCATGAAATCCAGAGTGTTTACTTTTATGTTTGTGATTTTTGGTAGGCCTATTTTATTAAACGCAATGTAATTTTCTAGGCAGATAAAAGTTAATTACATAATATTTATTCTATGTACACAAAAAAATGTGTCTACATATCCCAGAGATATTTCATTTATGAGATTATGGCGATGTCCTAGTTGTTTTCAAAGTTTGAATAACTCACGAACGCCATACCTTCGCAACCTGTTCTCACCACATCAGAATTAAAACACAAAAATACGCCTGTATAACTTGACTTTTGAGAGGTTCCAATCTGAAAAGCTACAAAACATATCCCCAACATTTGTGTACATTTTACAAAGAATACGTGCTTACGTGAAGCATCGTAATACACCACCCGAGAAGATCACGTTTTACGTACACGTNACATTTTACAAAGAATACGTGCTTACGTGAAGCATCGTAATACACCACCCGAGAAGATCACGTTTTACGTACACGTAGAAGTGTAACGTGATGCGTGTTAACGTAAAGTGATTATAATTCCAGCCAGCGCTTTCAACGGGACGTTAAGCTATACATAAAAAAAATCATCACAAAGGCAGATGGAGCGTTAATAAATAAAATAAAGTAAATATAAAACGACATTTCTGCAAAAAAAAACAGTGTTTTGGATTTCAGGAACCCTGATAATCACATTCCTAGTTTGGGCTTCATTGGTGATTCCGGNCAAAAAAAAACAGTGTTTTGGATTTCAGGAACCCTGATAATCACATTCCTAGTTTGGGCTTCATTGGTGATTCCGGTGGTGCGTTATTTATATTAGCGATTTTTGCGTACTCATAAGAAATATATTGGGCATAGCAGTTTGGCGTGTACTGAAGTGGGTACAAAATCTGAATTTATGCATACATAATATTTTGTGGTAACCTAAATAAATCTCTTTTATATCTGTCGGTTTTCTAGGGAGTACATGAAGCTTCGACTTTTTAATCACATTTGGTAACTTACTTGTGTTAATCTTTAATTGCAAAGAATTTTCTTGTAGATGCGCTTCTGTGTAAGGCAGATTCTTTAAAACTTTAATAAAGAAAACGAAATGATGTAACTATACTTTATATAGTACGCAAGTTACGAGAACACGCCAATAGTGCTGCTATTTACAAAGTCAGTATGTGGCATATCTAAAACACGTGAAGTAATATGTTCGCAGCTACTTCGATTCGCATTCAGTCAAACACGCGGTCCGCTTTAACTTAATTTTTGGGTCGTATCAAATTCCTCGAAAATAAATTTTTAAGCAACATGACTGGCGTTAATTTTGCGTGGGAATGAAAATCTTCGAATATTAGGGTTCTATAGAGTAGGCTTCGTTACAAGTTCTGGCCAGCCCATGAGAAAATAATTCATCATACCGAGAGCAACTCAACACGGTGGATACAGAAATGTGTATCATTACACGGAAATACATTCGCTTGCAAGAAACTGCATGTGTACAACTTGCGGAAAGTTGCGTAGGCCTATCTCGTGAGTCGAACTTTGGCACTAGCGACTTGTCGAGTTGGCTGGCTTAAAGAACTGTTGCCGACATGCGTCATCTACAGTGTACACATACGTTTTAACGTTCCGACCTACGAGTCGCTCAAGCACCGGCTGCAGTATCGTGAGTGTTCAAGTGTCTTAAGACCACTAGCGAATACTTGAACCGTTCCAAGCGCTATTACCCATGATATTACTATCAAGGTTCCGGAGCGATGGAAGAGTATTCTTCGAGAGCACTGCCTGTTATGTTCTGCCAGTGGCTTCTACATCTATTACTTTATGGCGTTAATGAAGTTCTCAACTTTGAAGAAAAGCTCAAACCCTCAACGACACGTTAACCATAATTCATTAACTCAGGCTTACAAAATATATCTTACTCTATCCAATACGTGATTATCTAAGAATGTTCAANTAACCATAATTCATTAACTCAGGCTTACAAAATATATCTTACTCTATCCAATACGTGATTATCTAAGAATGTTCAAAGCACATGTGTGAAAACATTTCAAACACTAGCGATTACAAAAAATTTCTGAACTAATTTTATTTCCAATGGCAAAATTATTTGTGTTTCGAGATTCATAACTGAATTCGATGAAATATGATGCGTATTATTTTAACACAACTTTCCGACTTTAAAATTTTCAGTGGTTCAAAATATATGTGAGTGCATTTTAAACGCAAATCTCAAGCCTGGAAGCAAAGTTCAAACAGAGAAGCACTTTTTGAGTTCACGCAGATGAAAATAGATCTTAATCTAATTGGTAATCGGGAAGGTTCACATCAAGTAGTTACTGGAGTTGGGAAGTCAATTGATGGAAGTTTGCAGCAGTGCAAAAAATAAAATTTAACACGCCAACTGCAGAACGCAAGTCCAAAATCCTCTTGCATGACCTAGCGCTTTCGGCCCCTAACGCAATAGTTCTATGCCAACTGACGCGCCAGTAACTCTAGTTTGTGAACTTTATTTACTGGCGTTTATAACAGCTTCCCTATTTATGCCTTACATAACTAATAGCTTAATCCCTATCAAAATACATAAATAAGGACGTGTAGAGATTCCAGGAAGAAAGAATGAACGCATGGACGGCTGAGCAGTAAACACGAAAGTTGATTCCTGCGCCATATAGGATTGGCTTCCCACAAACTGGGTTAAAAAAATTTAATTGAAGTTAGCCAGAGAACGAAAGTGAATCGTCAACAAAGCTTTCATAATTATAATAATTAATGCAATAACAAAACTCTAAAAACAATTTAGTGAAGTTTCCGGTCCCATATTATCATACTTATATATAATTGGATGAACCAAAGACACTGTTCGTAATTAGTACTCTCTCTCNTAACCATAATTCATTAACTCAGGCTTACAAAATATATCTTACTCTATCCAATACGTGATTATCTAAGAATGTTCAAGGTACATGTTGGGAAACATTTGAAACACTAACGATTACAAAAAATTTCTGAACTAATTTTAATTCCAATGGCAAAATTATTTATGTTTCGAGATTCATAACTGAATTCGATAAAGTATCATCTGTATTATTTTAATCTAACTTTCCGACTTTAAAATTTTCAGTGGTTCGAAATATATGTGAGTGAATTTAAAACGCAAATCTCACGCCCGAAAGCAAAGTTCAAACAGATAAGCACTTTTTGAGTTCACGCAGGCGAATATAGATCTTTATCTAATTGGTTATCGGGAAGGTTCACATCAAGTAGTTACTGGAGTTGGGAAGTCAATTGATGGAAGTTTGCAGCAGTGCAAAAAATAAAATTTAACACTCAAACTGCAGAACGCAAGTCCAAAATCCTCTTGCATGACCTAGCGCTTTCGGCCCCTAACGCAATAGTTCTATGCCAACTGACGCGCCAGCAACTCTAGTTTGTGAACTTTATTTACTGGCGTTTATAACAGCTTCCCTATTTATGCCTTACATAACTAATAGCTTAATCCCTATCAAAATACATAAATAAGGACGTGTAGAAATTCCAGGAAGAAAGAATGAACGCATGGACGGCTGAGCAGTAAACACGAAAGTTGATTCCTGCGCCATATAGGATTGGCTTCCCACAAACTGGATTAAAAAAATTTAATTGAAGTTATCCAGAGAACGAAAGTGAATCGTCAACAAAGCTTTCATAATTTATAATAATTAATGCAATAACAAAACTCGAAAATTAATTTAGTAAAGTTTCCGGTCCCATATTATTATACTTATATATAATTGGATGAACCAAAGACACTGTTCGTAATTAGTACTCTCTCTCTCACTCTATATATATATCTAATATAAAAAATTCTCCCGTCACAGTGTTAGTCACTAAACTCCTCCGAAACGGCTGGACCGATTTTTATGAAATTTGTTATGTATACTCGGTAGGTCTGAGAATATATTTATATCTATTTTTACACCCCTAAGTAATAAGGGTGGCCACCCCCAAACAATTTTTTTTTATTGTTTGAACAAAATTTTTATTTTTTATTTTTTTATGATGTGGCATCAAAAAATACATACCCTCCTAAATTTTCACCCTTCTCTCACCAACCCTTATTTTTTTATAGCGATATTAGTAATTTAATATATTTTACCCTAGGTCGATATCTGATCAATTATCATCGATCATGTATCGATCTAGGTTACAATTTATTCCCACCAGGTGTCTCCCAGTGACACAGCACGGAGTAGCCGGTCTCCACTTTCTCTCACACAATAACCTTTCTCTTATTCATTTGTGCTCAGATCGTAGTAGTGACGTGTTTACAATTATATTTTCAATAATTAAGTGTACTTCTTAATTAACTCTATTAATGATCGCAAAGCTGTAATTATTTGTATTTCCATTTTATTAATATTTATTAAATTATCTAATTTTATATTCCGTCATCGTCCACAGAGCTCCATGCCTCTTCCACTTATATACCACATCCTCACACACTTACAATAAGTTATAGTTATTTTTTTCTAATACTATAATCACTAGAAATACTTTTTATGGCAAAACAACGTTTGCCGGGTCAGCTAGTCTATATATATATAAATATATATTAATATAAATATATTTATATAATATACACATATGTTTCTCCTAAGATTATCGTCACCTCAAGCGATTTGTGGAAAATGGAAAATTTTCCTTTATAAACTAATATACATAAATCAGTCATTCAGGTGAAGTAAAGGACAGATTTTTTGTGATCAGGTTAACTAGGAGAAGTATAACTGTAAAATGTTAGGAATTCACTGCCAACGAATGCCTATAAGTTCTGAATAGCTTGAAGTGTTTCATTCAGATATAAGTTTGATTCTCATTTTTAAAGTTGTGATATTTATATTTCCGTATACTCTAGGCTGGGGAGGTTACATTTTTACCCCTGGCGATTGCAACATTTCAAAATTTTTACGTACAAGTATAATTATTTGCGTTTCTTGGCGTTTAAATGAGCTACTAGTGTTACTTTTCATATTTTCTATGTTTTCGTTATATGATTTTTAAATATTATGAATTTTATAGTTGCAACTTAGACAGTAAAAAATTAATTAGCAGCCGATGGTCTTTTGAAATATTGTCGATTCGAATCTTGACCCGGCTGTTCTTTCCTTGATCAGTTCCAGAAAATTACTTTTATTTAAACTTCTTATCGCTGTAGGCTTTGTACTGATAGCCTTGAATACATATCTTTGTCTTTCTTCATTGTGGTTTTCGTGTACGATAGCGTACAGTAGTTGATATCCAGAATCGAAGTGTTGTGATATTTACGATGAAATCTCAAGTTTAGCGAATTGATATTCTTTAAAACAAGTGTTTCAACATCACCGTAAAATACGAAGTGTTTTGTTTATGCTGCGTGAAAACATTTGTTTTTATTTGTGTGTTATTTCTTTGGAAGTGCAAACATTTATCAGCCTCTATATTTCCAGCTACTCAATTGATTAAAGAGAATGCAAAACATAAAGTAAAACCTTGTTTAGGAGATGCATAAATCTACTTTAATATGTCAGCATGAGAAATAGTATTTATATGTAGAAATATAAATGTGAGCAAGCTCATTTGTATAAAATAAAGCGTTCACCATTTCTCAATATAGAAAAATTATAATCTCTTTAAATATTGTGTTATTTACTCACAATTTATATGTATGAAGGTGTACTGATTTGTTTTAATATGTCTGAAATATTCGACGCTTTGTTTTTTGAAACCTATTACTAAAAAAAAATTAAGTTATTCCTTCCTGAAGACAATCTTGGAAATTAATTAAATTATTATTTAATAAGAAGATTTCTGTCTCCAGCACGGCTACAGAAAGAATTCACAAATGCAGATATTTTCTAAATCCCATTCCTTTTCCGAATCAGATAACACGTACGCAAAAAAAAAAAATGTACAGCGGAGGAAGGGTAAAAAAAGACGGGGAAAAAGAAGTAAGGTTTCCAAAATGCAACATTGGACGTGAACGCACAAAAAATATTCTTACAGCTTTCAAGAAAGTCGTCTGACTGCACAGCAGTGGCCGAATTGCTCAGAGATTAACTCCCTGAAAAGTAACGCAGCTGAAACACACAACAGTTTTTGTAGGTAAAATAATCTTCTCACATGAGACGAAAATGCAACTCTGAATAGCAGTGTGTGACAGCTAAATTGCTCGTATGCATTAATTCAATCACTGTATAGATGTAGCAAAACTGTGATCGTCAATCTTTTTCTTCGAATGACGGGGGTGGAGTGTAGTGGAGAGATTTGGGAGGATCTTAAAATCGAGGTCTTGAGCGCCGATGAAGGTGAATCGAGGTGAATATGGATCATCGCAGGAATGAGGGGGCGGGGAAACGGGAGATCGCCGAGAAAACCCGCCGACCAGAGGCATAATCCGGGACGATTTTCACATGCAGAAATCCGTGAGGGTGCTCGCCGGGAATCGAAACCGGTTCGCCTTGGTGGGAGGCAAGTAGTTCAACCACTGCAGTACCGTGGCCCCTCAAATGACGGGGCTTGGCGGCGGAATATTTCAAAATTCACAATTTTCCGCCTATAACAATGGCATGCAGAAAGAAAAACTTCAATGAGCTTTAGTTTTGTAATTTTTTTAATTAAAATATTTCTCAGAGGCACTTTTACGGATATGAACCTAGTTTATTTATTGGCACCTTCCACGAACATTTGAAGTCGAGGTTTGTGGGTGCTACTCACCTGTAGGTAGTCTGCTGCTAAATTTTGTGTAGAAACCGACGTGCCATTTGTTAAAAAAATTTGGAGGGAAATATTCCACATATAACGTTTTTGTTAGTTTTGACATGCCGATTATTTTTCCATCTTTGAAAACCCATACATAATTCGAATTCATTAATTTTAACTTGAAATAAAAAGGCAGCGCCGATAAATTCCACTAAATTATTTTCATGACAGATGCAAGTTTCACGGCAGTTCTATACATTCGTCTACACACAGGTAACCTCTGTTATACCCTAAAAACTTTCTGTAAAATTTTTACTAAATTTGTGAAACAGGCCAAAAGCCCCTACCGTCTCTATAAATCACTCTTAACAAGTATTGGAATGTTGGTTTACGACTAATATTATCATGACGAATATACTTCCGAATTTCTGTTGATCGAGTTCATATACGTCTTGTATATCATGTTAATTTCAACATAAGTCTTCTTTGACAGTCCAGTCCTTACAATTGTCCTGCAGGATGAAGTAAGTAGTTAAATTACAAGAGTGATATTGTGTAAGGTATCTTCTTAAAAACCAGAGGCGACTCACTTGTCGTGTGGTCCTGATAGTAATCAGTAGTGTCTACTCAATATTTAAATATGTTTGGAATATTTCATTGTAAACCCTTTTTGCAGGACAGAAATAAAAGTCGATACTCTGTTGACAATTCATAAATTTGTTTATTGAAACATAAACATGGTCGTTGAAAACAGTCAAAAGTCAGCGAGAGTCATTTTAAGTACACCTCTGTTTAGGATATTTATTGTTCTGTAAAGCAGTGTTTTAAACCATAGCGACAATGCTGTATTATTTCTGGGCATGTTATCGACACCGAGGTGCCGCGGGTTTTGACCAAGGCTGCTCCTCCCGTGACTGGTCCACGAGGGTTTAACAGGAGACAACTTTCTGAGCAGTTCTGGGGAGTGCCGATCAGGACTTCCCATAAGCATTCAGGCCTACATATTGCCACTTCAGTCTGCATATAGAGAAAATATGCTTTCTTGTCACGTCAGGCTGTTAGATGTGTGCACTCCCCGCCAGACATAACCATGATATTATTTCTGGGCAGATTGAGGTATTAAAACTCTAGTCACCGCTTAACATTCTGAGGAAACAAGAGTACGCGCTTAGCTCGTTTATAATATTTTCCATCGCCGTAGAAATGCTTCCTTACGGCGTGACCTTGAGATGTAAGGGGTTTTTTTTTTACCAGGTAGGCGTCTTGAATCAGCAACACAACAGAGGATACAGCGTGGCATTTGCGACCGAGTGCTAAGGCGTTTGAACGTCGCAGACGGTCTTTGTCTTTGTCTCTCCTGGTATTTATGCGCTGCACCTTCGCGGCGCGGGAAGGAGCTCTGCTAGCGGCGATCACGGTAATTTCAGGTCGTGTCGGGCTCCGGGCCTCCTGCTCCCGCCAGCCAAAGTAATTACTCCGAAACTGGAGGGTCTCCCTGAGATGCTACCCCTCGTCGCTAATCCTGTTAGCCCCTTCTCTTCCTCCAATCAGAATTGCGCGGTTTCCGCTATGAGGGCCTGCGTCGCAAGCGTACTGCGCCAAGGGCTCATTTAAACTTAGTACGCTTACGTAAGGCGAGAAATTCCTATCATCTATGGGAAGGTGAATTTATCGTCAACTTATTTGCGGCCCGCATTCTGTATTTACGTATATTGGGGAATATTATTTTAGCAATTTTTAGTCACTCATTAGTGCCGAAAAACTTTTATCGTTTGAAATTTAAAGCAAACAATTTTATTGTTGTGTGCAAAAATTNTATTGTTGTATGCAAAAATTTGTAAAAACAAAGGTTAACCACTTTTTATTAGTAAGGAGCCCTGCTTTGTGGTCAATGAAATACTTTGTGAACCAGCAGCTGAAAGAAAAAAAATCTTACATTTACTTTAAATATATATATATATATATCTGCACTAAATTAAAAGGGAACTTAGTATATGCCCGTATGTTTATTACTTAACAGTAAAATAGAAATGAATTAATAGTATAAAGTTTAATATTCTGGCGTATGTCCAAGTCGAACAAAAGATTCTATCTTTTTGTTTCAATTCACTGTTTTCACCCCTATAAACAGACTTAATGTACGAAGAAATGTTTTTTTTTCTTGGAATTATGTTAGTAAAATTGTCTTAAAATGACTTTTTTTTTTTAAGATATAACTTTAAGTCCAAAATAAAAATAAAATGGTAAGTCACGTGCGTTTTAAAATAATTTGTCCACAAGAAAATTAATGGAAATTAAAGTAACTTGATCACGAATTTCTTATTTTAAAAAATATAAATCAAGGATGAGTTATACTGGAGACGAGTGGGCCCTGGCTTATTTAGTTGTAGGAACTTCATTTCCTTACCCGGAAAACACATAAACAGTTTACTTAAAGACCGCAATCAGTGGGTTTATTGGTACAAGATAAATAATGCTATCTAGATTGTTATACGAAGATAACAGTCTTGTGATCCTATCTGTGATTGTATCTGCAAATATAAGTATAGTATTACAAGCTGTTCATGGCCAACTGAGAACTTTTGAAAGCCCTGCTCAAGATCNTCGTTTATAATATTTTCCATCGCCGTAGAAATGCTTCCTTACGGCGTGACCTTGAGATGTAAGGGGTTTTTTTTTTTACCAGGTAGGCGTCTTGAATCAGCAACACTACAGAGGATACAGCGTGGCATTTGCGACCGAGTGCTAAGGCGTTTGAACGTCGCAGACGGTCTTTGTCTTTGTCTCTCCTCGTATTTATGCGCTGCACCTTCGCGGCGCGGGAAGGAGCTCTGCTAGCGGCGATCACGGTAATTTCAGGTCGTGTCGGGCTCCGGGCCTCCTGCTCCCGCCAGCCAAAGTAATTACTCCGAAACTGGAGGGTCTCCCTGAGATGCTACCCCTCGTCGCTAATCCTGTTAGCCCCTTCTCTTCCTCCAATCAGAATTGCGCGGTTTCCGCTATGAGGGCCTGCGTCGCAAGCGTACTGCGCCAAGGGCTCATTTAAACTTAGTACGCTTACGTAAGGCGAGAAATTCCTATCATCTATGGGAAGGTGAATTTATCGTCAACTTATTTGCGGCCCGCATTCTGTATTTACGTATATTGGGGAATATTATTTTAGCAATTTTTAGTCACTCATTAGTGCCGAAAAACTTTTATCGTTTGAAATTTAAAGCAAACAATTTTATTGTTGTGTGCAAAAATTCGTAAAAACGAAAGGTTAACCACTTTTTATTAGTAAGGAGCCCTGCTTTGTTGTCCATCAAATACTTTGTGAACCAGCAGCTGAAAAAAAATCAAAAATCTTACATTTACTTTAAATATATATATATATCTGTACTAAATTAAAAGGGAACTTAGTATATGCCCGTATGTATATTACTTAACAGTAAAATAGAAATGAATTAATAGTATAAAGTTTAATATTCTGGCGTATGTCCAAGTCGAACAAAAGATTCCATATTACTTTTTAAATTCACTGTTTTCACCCCTATAATCAGACTTAATGCTGTACGAAGAAATGTTTTTTTTTTTTTTTAATTATGTTAGTAAAATTGTCTTAAAATGACTTTTCTTTTTTAAGATATAACTTTAAGTCCAAAATAAAAATAAAATGGTAAGTCACGTGCGTTTTAAAATAATTTGTCCACAAGAAAATTAATGGAAATTAAAGTAACTTGACCACGAATTTCTTATTTTTAAATATAAATCAAGGATGGGTTATACTGGAGACGAGTGGGCCCTGGCTGATTTAGTTGTGGGAACTTCGTTTCCTTACCCGGAAAACATATAAACAGTTTACTTAAAGACCGCAATCAGTGGGTTTATTGATACAAGAAAAATAATGCTATCTAGATTGTTATACGAAGATAACAGTCTTGTGATCCTATCTGTGATTTTATCTGCAAATATAAGTATAGTATTACAAGCTGTTCATGGCCAACTGAGAACTTTTGAAAGCCCTGCTCAAGATCTACTTGTTTGTACGTATTTTATTCTTCCGCAATATGTAAATTTTACATTGCCAATTAGCTAATCACTTTTTTCATGTGTCGATCAAGTGAAACTTTAAAAATATTATAAAAATATGTGTTAAAAAATATTTGCTAATTCTTGCACTCAACACGCATAAGAAATCAAAAGAAACAATTTTATGTATTCACAAATGTTTACCGAATACTTAAAGTTCAACGTTGAAACAAGGAACTACTTTCCCTCAGTGTTTACCAACTTTACAAGACTCATGCCAGTCAGTTTGCCCATTAAATATATGAAAGGTATGGACAGTGACATTTTTCAAAGGTTTATTTTAAAAGTACGTACTCACTTTTCTGTGAACAGTCTATATAGCACATCACTCCCTTACCACGGAACAACTTCAGCTATACGTCGATTGTTCCCACAATAAATATAACTACGATAAACATCCGGGCACAGAAACCAATTAGAGGGATTGGGGGAGATTGAGGGGCCATTTTTTCCCCTTACTAATAGTCAGAGTTGATCTGGTAGGTACATTTTCAAAGGTTGGAAAATTTTTCTTAAATACTCATAATTTGCAGTAAAAATGTAGGTTTACATGGAGGTAGTCATTAAGACTAAAATGTTTTGTATAATTTTATGAGAAAAGGAAAATTCGTTGTTCTACATCTTTAGAGTTGTTACTAATTAATGAATAAAAAGTGCCTATTTATTTATAGGCATCATTCGTCATTAACTGAAGCTACATCGAGTTATCTAATGACCTCACATTTCAAGAACTGCACATACCAGGTTATGCAGTAATTCTTAAATTTAAGTTCATTAGATACGAATATTGGTTTTGTTATAAAAATAACATAATTTTTTTAAGTAATATGAAAGGTAAATAAAAATAGAAACACTTTCAGAAGTACAAAAAATATTAATTGTTATCAAACTTTCTATTATATTAGCACGACTGTAATTTTCCTAAGGAAAACTAACGTGATTTTTTTATTTTATTTAACTAAGTTTAAGAATATGTCCTATTTCTATGTCTTTATTAATTATATTTTATTTTCGTACTCTAATTATATGTTTTGTGTAATGTTTTATAAAAATCCTGTTCTGTACGTTATGGCAGAATAAAGACGCAAATAACACGAAATTTAATGTCACTTGCTAATAAATCACTATTTCACCAAAATCAAGTTAATTTTCAGTCCCGTGCGGTTGGTTGAAACATATGATAAATACAGGAACCACGCATTTTTGTGAACATTCTATGTAGACGTCTTTCACATACTTGAAATCGATCGCAAACCGACATTTAAAACTCGTTAGGTGCTGTGAACCGCTACTTGCATGACAGACACATAACGACGTGCTTCAACAGCGGGCACGTTTGCTGAAGCAAGACGACTGCCTGCCTGAATCGCATTCCTCAAGTCTTCGTACGTTGAGTCACCCGCCATCTGCAACGCTGTCTAACGGAGTGAGGTTTCGTTATATCGCGCGCCTGCCAGGCGCTAACGTGATGGAGCGATAAGGCATGCGACAACGGTTTCATTATTTCCTGTCGAAAGGGCTTTTACGGTTCCTAGGCCGGTTTTTCCCTTCCTATTCTTGGTATAGAAGTTTAGCTATAAGTACACTCAGGGAGGTTTTCATGGCCGAATCGTGGCCATGGCAGCCCAATCCTTCGCTGCCGGGATGCATGTCTCCTTGCATGATTTCCCTTTCTTGTAGGCGTATGGGGCCTAGGTCTGAGACGCAATAATCCCCCGTCCCTTCCGCGGGCACACATAACACTTAGTTTTAGAGTAGGCTAGAAAAAAAATCGCAGGTGTGCGGACTTCCCAGCCGTGCTACGACTGAAAAATTATTAGTTTACTTAAGATTAGTATGTGTACAAAAGAATATAGAATATGTTATAAATAGAGGTATTTCGCAGTAGAAATCAACAAGGGAGTGCGTTGTTAACTATATTCTATGTATTGCAAAGGGTATGTCGCTGCGACCAATCAGAACAGGACAGGATAAAGTTAGTGAGTGACTGCTATTCACGGATATAAAGTAGCATTAGAAATATTCAAATGGCAAATGTGTGAGGACGTTTGTGATTATATTTCTTAATGTTATTCGCAACTGTATGTTTCTCTGGCAGTTAATATCATCCTTGAAGAATTATATTACTAAATACTGGCTGTGTTATAAGATGTTATGTGATTAAAGGCTACGATGTTTTCAGTCAAATGAGCATTTTTTAATGCATACAGTGTAAAAGTACTTTTAATCATTTTTGTATCCTTTCGGCAAATGTTAATATAAAAATATTGTCATGGGACTAATAATCACAGTATTTCAATTTTATAGCGCTCAGAAGTTAACATATACGGTAAACAAAATACTTAACATACGTCCGTTTTTTTAATTTAAAACCATTAAAAATATACTGGGCTTAAAAAAGGTTACGATATCATTTCACTTGGGAAATCTTTCACCAAAATTCAACACATGGAACTTTTCCATCCTTGCAGAAGCTTAAGTTGAAGTTTTAAAGATTTAGCGGTCAGAAAATACTGTTTTTTGGCTATATAAAAATAATACTTACAAAACGCCAACCGTGTTGGAAGTTGCATTCTGGACTAGACTGGCATGTGATTTGTACCCGAGTAGTAAAAATTAAAAAGAAAATAACCATGCAGTTTGTGTGGAAAACGTGTATTTCAAACACTTGGCCATTTAGTTTGCACGCCAGATAGCTAGTTGCGTGAAGTAAAATTCCCGAGTCCACCCCTTCACAATTCACCTATACCTTTTAGAATGGTCACACTTACGTGTACACAATATCGTGTAATAGACCTATCAAGGAAAGAGCCATAAAACCGATCGCATTTTTGTTGTTTATTTTATGTTTTCCTTTTATGCAATGAATATTGTAAGGAAAAAGGCAATGGCGTGAACGTACCAAATCTGTTCTGCAGTGACCTTCCCATATTAAAATTCCATCTTAGCTCGTGTGCTGAATTCACGTGCGTTATTGTACTGAGTATTATTCTGTTGATAGCGCGAACAAGTGCTTAGATTTATATAGAAATGTATGTGTTTATCCATTCGGGAGATAAAAGATAAAGCAGTCACAGAAACTAGCTGTAGTGTCGCAAAAAAAAAAAAAAAGATATACCCTTTGGGAGCGTAGTTTCTGATACGATGCGGAAAATTCTTAGCCTGCTTAAAACTTGGAACCAGACATTAAATAGAAAACGTGTGATATGTATAAATGTGAATTTAAGTTTGCAATATTAAAATAAGTGTGGAATGAATTTGATTTGTTTCGATTTTTACACGTTCAGTTGCGCATTGTTGTGTAAGTGCAACGATTTACCTAGGAAAATCCAGTTTAACAAAGGTACGGAGACCTCAATGACATAAAATAACTATATTCAATCACCCGATTTATTTACAAAACCACAAAAATTTGTACACCTATGTCTTCTCATGTATTATATTGCTATATTTCAGTCCTCAGTGAAAATATCAAAACATTCTACAAAATACTAAAACATTAAACACTCAAACACTTTAATAAGTTTAAATAACAAACATAACACTTTTCGATGCTTTGAGCCAATCAGTGTGTTCCAGATGTGTTAGTCTCTCAACAACTCCTCCCACACCGAGAAAATAAAATTGTTGTCGGAACTAAATTTCTCTACCCGTAACCCATATAGACTGATAATATAGGAACAGCTGTCATATCGGTTGTTGGTATCATCTAAATGTTGGTAAAGTATTTAGTAACATTAGCATAACTATATATTGTGTTCCTCTTTAAGCTTGTATCTGCAACTGCGAATATAATACCTACAGCAGACTCACTGTCCATACTACAGAACAGATAGTCCCGTCTACAGAACAACTTTAGAAGCAATATTTGTATTGTTCCCACAACAAAAAATTATAATAACCTAACAGAACTTTCATTTGCTGATACAGGAGTTTGGTTGCTGCTACAATGAAATGAGACTACACAGCTGTATTATTGTCACTTCTATGATTTTTTTTTTTTCGGTGAACTTCTCGTTTCACCTAGGTATGTCACAAACACCACGGAACTCGTCGTGGAGCAGCCTCGATCGCTCCTCGTAGTCTCTCTGGACACTCAATTTGCTGCCTCTGCGCTGCTGATAATCGTTGCAAGATCGCCGAACCACCAAAAACATTCGCCACACACCACAATTCATAACAATTTCCCAAAACATCCTTTGGCGGCGTTATTTGTTATATTTGACGCTACTCCCTACCTGTGGTGTACAGAGTGGGTAGTAGGGTCCTCAGTTAATGTTAGATGGCACAGACTATAAGGTGCCTTGAAGGTTGAGGGTATTGAACCATGACTTCATCACGACTTGGTTTTGAACTGTTTTATTTAACGGGAATTCATTCAAACATTTCCGGAACTTTTCCAGGAGTTCATACATACTTTCCCGGCACCTTGTGCCGGGAATTTACTCATACATTTTGACCCTACGAGTTCTTGGCCTGAAGAGCTCGTTACAATGTTCTGGTTACGTTTCCGATGCTGTGGGGGCATTAGGTGACAGGACACGTCCGTGAGTGACGACGTTGTTACTTATCTGTACTTGTTGCGGGGTAGTGGTTCCGGCAGTAGATGAGATCTGATGAGTTGTATGGCCATGTTACCGGCCCTGTTCCGATGGCGGTAACATGTGTTATGGAGAGTTGGGTGGCCATATTACCAGCCCTAGGACTGGTTCTTGTTGGTGTGCTGCACTCAGGTGACTTCCTCTCGACATAATGCTTCTCGTTGAAGCTCACCACTCGCTCCGTTCTCGGCGTAGGGTTGTAACTGACTGCTTACTTCCCTACCATGTCCCGGCGAGGTACCCCTGGCATGCCCCTACCCTGGCCTCTGCGTTCTCGGCGTGGAGCTGCATTGGACTACTCCCACTCTCTCGACGTGGTGCTCCTCGTTGAAGTTCACCACTCGACTCCGCCTTCTCAGTTCGTAATTGTAACTGACTGACTGGTGACTGGTGACTGAATGACTTTACTGACTGACTCGCATCCCGGCGTGGTGAAACTACTCGTCCGACGTAAATCTGGTAACTGTTTAACTGATTCTGACCTGCGCCCCGAACCCTGCGTTTCGCATCCCGATATGGCTGACCCCTTAATGTTGTGATTCTCGCCCAGCTGACTTCCACGATCCAGCTCCCGATCCTGACTACCTGCGCGTCCCAGTGTGGCGGTACAGAATGCTGCACCACTTGCCGCTCGTCGGCTTTCCAGCGACAGTGTTTCACTAACTGACTGATGCGATTGACTGACTTGGCCGGGGTCCGATCTCCCTGTCCTCGGTTTCTCTCGATGCATGCTCCTACCTGAGTGGTTGACTTCACTGATGTAACTGTTTCTCCCGGCGTGGAGTATCGCAGCCTCCGACTGCCCCGATATGACTGACCGATGGACCCGATATCACTGACGTCCTTCAACTGATCTGATCCTCACCCTCCCTGCAAATAGGCTTATGTTGTCTCTTGGCTCCCTCCCTAAAACTGTACATGTGCCTTCCCTTTTTAAGATTTACGCTTGCATAAAGTATTGTTACGCGCTCGCTGCATCGCATCCGGCACGAGCTAGTGGCAGTGAAGGACAAAGTTGTTATGTGATAGCAGCGGTGGAAAGTCAAGGGAATGTTTTGAAGGGGAAGCGAGCGAACCATGTATCTGTTACACAAATAATCCCACCGCATATACCTGCGCATGGCGCTGTGATATCCATTTTGCAGCGCGCGCTTCTGAACTTGATTGTATTAAGTTTCTGCATCTATCAAAGGAATTCTATAGTTGTTTACTGCCCTAGATTCTGACAGCATTACTCGGGGTCCGTCGAACTTCCCAGGTCAAATCTAGCAGAATATAAATATTGCGACGGACCACCAGGCCGGAACTTGTTGTTGTAGTGAAGAGTGGATGAGTGACTGAAGTTTCAACGAAGCGGGCGGCGAGAGAGTTGACCAGTGAGAGGAAGATCTGCGACTGCGAGCATCGGCGCAGTGAATAGTGCGACTGGCAGTATGGATTATTGGACTGGATGCATGAGTGAAATACATTAAAGACGACGGCAACAGGCAGACAAAGAGTATGTTAATTATGAGTATGAGTAAATTTACTAGAAACAAACAGAGACATTAAGAAGAATGCCAATTAGAGTTAAAATGGACATTAAATATTGGGCTCACTGAGAAATAAAAAGAGTAAAGGGGATATAGATTAATGATGTAAATAACAGCTGTACGAATAAATAATAAATTTAGCTAATTATTTTTATTAAGACCTCCACCCCTCACGAACTCAGATACCTCCTTCAGGCTTCCGTTTATATACATTCACTGATAGACAAATTCACAATTATCTTACATTTTTGCTCTGTTCAGTAATACAATAAAAAGTACGAAGTGGCAAATAACGAATAATAAAGATATTTACGAGGATTTTTAAACCAAGCTCTTATTAAAATGTACTAAAATGACACAGCTAATTTTGATATAGGCATAAATAAACACATAAGAAGAATTCCGTTATATTATTTAAGAAATCGAGGGACCTTGATGTTGATTTCTTAAGGGCCTACTATAAATTATCTTTTATATCTCGATAAGCCATTCATAATGAAAGCGGCCATCATACCTCGAGGTTCCATAACCAAATGCTTATCGTCCGCGGCTATCTCCATTGATAAATACTGATGGGGGGAGAGAGAGAGGAAAGAGAGAGAAAGGAAGACAGACAGGGTGTGGCATGAATATAATGCATCGCAATAGGAACTGTGTTTGTGTGCGAAGTTTCAGTTCGATTGAAGATATATAAGTGAGTTAAAATTAGCTTACAATATTTCATCATAACTAACAAGTGATGCTAAGTAAAAAACTTGCTGAAAAAAGCTTTTAAAAATAATTGTGCTGAAATTTTTTTTTTTTGGTAAAATAATTAACGGCTGTAAAAAATTACTGTAGATGTAAATATGGAAAATGAAATGCAATTTCATAATATATGCTTACATACATATACATAATTTGTTATTTGGGAAAGGGAGCTATAATCTTTGGGTGGATCTTAACAACGAGGTTTTCATTTATTATTTTACTTGAAACATCTGCAATACGGCAATCAAACTTCATGGCAGCGTATTGATTTAAGCCTCGTCTACAATTAATTTTGTGTTAAATATAAATTGGTGAATGTTTGCGTAAGCAGATAGCATGGTTGGAATTTAGATTAACTTGGAGAAAAATGAGTGTGTTAAAAATGTCCATATATCCACGGAAATTTTTACAGAATTGCACAGTAAATATACGGGAAAAGAGTCCGTAATGACGAGAAACTGAGTTGAGCTCTCTAATTACAAAATACGGAATGTCTCCGTATTTCCTTTAGCTTAGGGTTTTTGGAACGAACAAAGTTGAGTATACACAAAGCTTTCTTCAACAGCGTAACGAGAAAATTATAGTTTCTGCGGCAGTCAGGATATCCACACCACTTGAACATAGTCAATCAAACATAAAAAAGTATCATCAGGCATCTGTAACATTTAGCATCGCTTAAAACACACTAGCATTAATAACACACAAACATTAGTAGGAGCTGGAAAAGTTTCTTATATGACTACAATATCAATATCGAAGTTGTGCCTGAAGTTTTTATAATAAGGTCGCAAGTGAGTGATTAAATTCACGAAATTGCATGTTTTTGACTGGTGTTCTAATCTTGTTAATGTATAAAATATCTTATCATTTTAAAATTACTTTTTTATTAACAGTTTAACACCCTCATAACGAACAAAATACATTTATTTGATCTCTTTTTCAAAACTGGCAGTATATAAAAGTAGCTACCATATTTGCGGAGAGCTTCCGTGAATTGAAAGGCAGTTACGTGAAATTTACGAAAAGTCTGTTTTTGAAAAGCAACTTATCCGTAATTTCACGGAGATATTACGGAGACGTCTGGAGAACCAACCTTGCAAAACAAAATTTTATTACAAGTTTTCCCTGCAGCAGTATATACGCAGCTTTAAAAAAAAAAAAAGTGTAACTTTGTGAATTTAACTGGCAGCATTAACAATTTTACCTTTGTATGCGCTTTAGCTACAACATTTCTGTAACCATCAGATAATCAAAATTTCCTGTATTTTCACCGCCTTTGAATTAAGCTTAGTTAATCAGTGCCTTCTTAAAAGTTCCCGAAAAATTATATTCTTGGTGTCGCATGAGTAAACTGTCGAGCTGTAAATGCAAGCAACACATTGAAAATACAAATGTCGCGACTTGGTTGCTGTTTTGTTGTGTCGGGCCATGAAAAATATGAGATTCTGTAATATTTTTAAAAAAATTATTCAAAAAGTTTTAAATACTCTATATTATTTTACACTATGCATGACCTACATCGTAACCACAATAAAAACAATGAATTCAGCCGCTCACTCATGCCATCTGGCAATACTTGAATATAACTAGGTCCTTATGAAAACGTTTGATACAGGCGAAAGTTTAATTAAATTTAACAGTAGAAACTGCAGTAGTGTATAAATTCAACTTTCAACTGATATGTCTATATATTTTCATAATTTATGTTAGGAGATACAATATAACAATCGCAAATTTAGCGAACGGAATCCGTCAGCAGGAAGAAAGCCTTACAAAAATATATCTAAGGCTCATTCTACAATACACGGATTAGAAAGTAACCAGACACGGAACACGTGAACGGAACAAGCTGACGAATAGGAAAATTTTCGAGCTATTATTCAGTACACGGAACGTAATAACATTATTTGTCGGGCAAAAATCTCTGTAATTAATTATCGCATGAGAAGTTTGCATTAATTCAGTGATTATGATGTTAGTGCAGAGAAAATGACAATTTGTATGGTATTAATTGCTGATGTCTCTATGGTATATACAGCGTATATTTCCAATTCTTGTGGAGGGGAAGGGAGGGGTGTCAGAAAAGGAGGGGGGAAGAAGGGCGTAATAGCTGGACAGACTAAGAGCTATGTTAACTCGTATTGTTGTTCTAATAGCAAAAATTTTTAATCTCACAATTTTTAAGAATCTGCTGTTATAAAGGGGCTAGATATGTTCATATTTTATTGCTTTCTTTTGTATAAATAAGAACGTGTGTATTTGAAAGAGTACTTCATTATTGAAGTTCTTTGATACTTAATTAATATGCTGTTCATATGATACGGATCACAAGCAATGTGACTTATTTGGCAAAGTTAGTTAGGAGCAACTTGGGCTCCCATTACCAAAAATTTGGAACTTTTCGGTGCTATATTTTGAATAGCATAATCATTTGGTTGCTAATATTTGTATTTATGTGGTCCTTAAATCTATTTCAGATAATGACATAAAAATTATACTAGGGGTCCTGTTAAGTTGGGATAGGCAACTGATGGGTAAAATCGCTAATACGAAATAGTATTGGCCGCACACAAAGGCATGTGTAAAAACCATGGCCTTGACGATAAACAGACTTTTGTGTAACCGCGCCCTAAAACTTGATTCACATTAGAGTCGATCACGCGAAACAGACAGAGCGGACAGAACCTATGGTTTTTCACATGTAAGCAGATTTTTCTGCTTTGGCATATCGCTGTTTGGTTAACTCTAAAAGTTTTTTTTTGAGCTTTTACAAGAAAAATCCTTGGAAACGCAGTTGCTAAGAGAATCCTTTGTAAAACTACAAAACGTTTTCTTGTTAAATCTGCAAAACATATATTTATAATATTACAAATGATAGCCTCGTATTACAACTTACATTATTATAAAGTGTACATTTTTTTTCTATAAAACAAATATCGTTAATTAATAACAAAGAGACACTAGAAAAAAAATTCAAAATATAATTTACGAAAAAGAGAAATTATTATTTAGCTAACATGTGAACAAGCACACACACCCCTCGCCTTCTTATCCCGCATCCTTAACCACAAGACCAAATTATTATATGAACTTAGCACTTATTTTTATATTAAATATAACTGCAAGTGCCTACAAAATAATATGACGGTATTTGATTAAGATAAATTATTTTTTTTTTCATTTTAATAGATCTGTTGTTGAGTTGAGAGATTTGGACGGCTCTTAACAACGATGTCGTAAGGACCGATTTAAGAGTTCTGTGTAGCTAAAAAAACAGTTGATGAGTAATGCGGTCAGGTTTTATTGTAATAGTCGTTTTATTTGAATATTTGAGTTGGTTAAAATGTTTAACGTTGTTCAAACTTGCAACTATACATTTATTTTTACACGCAACAACACTTTGCATCACCCTTATGTTTTACACAAAGAGCTATATACGGTTTTACGTTCTTGAGTTTCCACCATTTTCCTGAAGCTCGTGGATACGGGTCAGTGTAGTATTGACATTTCTTGAGGTCTATTACAAACACGGTCCTTATAGTTTTCAAAACCAGTAATTTTACAAGATATATACGTATACCGTTACAAAAATTTGCAAAATTACAAACAATTTCTTAGTAAAAATTACAATTATTTTTTACAGTGTTGCTGGCTGTTTACGCCTTCACTATTTCGTTCATTATTTTATAATACTTGCCAAGATTCCGAACTAATTGATGTATAACAATCAAGACGCTGTCCTGTTTCTTATTAATTCCGCTGCAATTAAAATTTTCTCTAAATGATTTTCTTGAGACACTAACTTTGTTTCGTACTTCGAAAAAATACTTCACTATTTACTGCTACCTACCGGTGCATTTGTAAAATATGCTTAATGAAAACAAGTTATAAATAAAATTTACGTATTCGTTTGATATGTCATAAACATATACATTGATGTTATCTACGCTATCACATCGCTATACATTGACTAGTCAAAAAATTTAATGTTTAATATATGTGTATCAAATGACTTCTGGGAAATATCGGCGAAGTCTGCTCTGGCGTGAGTGAAATTTTCCGGCGTGACTTGCGCGGATTAACGTGGACAAGCTCCGATTAGCTGTTCTAGTTCTCCGCTTTGTCTGTTCGGAGTGAGATTTTCGTGCAAACCAGGCATAAGTAATCGTAATATTTTACACTAAATATACGGTATAGTGCGCATGTAAGCTGCGCATTTAACAAATACAAATTCTCAACACCGGGCAGTTACCTGCTTCTAGAAATAGATAAATCTCGTGCTCTGGACCAAGGCAAGCTTATTGTTTATGCGAATGCAAGTTCAGAAATGTTACGTACACTTCTTTTGCACCATTGCAGTATGACAGAGTAGGTCATTTGGCATTCATATATCAGCGTCCATGTTGCGCACGACCACTGGGAAATTCCTTCTTGTGCAGGCCGGTGACCGGCGATTTACACAAACAATAGCGAAATCATTAAGACGCGAGCAAAATTTGAGATTACCTTGGTTTTGATGTTAGCGTTTCACTGTTTACTAATGACTGTTTAATGTCCAAGTTTCGCAGCAGAAAATTTGGAAATGATAAATCCTCGTTCCAAATCCATAAGTTGAATTGATTAAATATAAGAATATATCAAAATTATCGAATGTGTCGGTTTTAATTAGGAGTAATGTATTTTAAAATAATTTGTGCAAAAAAAATACCAAAAGCAAAAATTTAACACATTAATTACTAATTTTTATTTCAAAATGCACATCTAAAAATGCGTTTCTATTTGCTGAAATTAAGCAGTAAGTTATATGTTGTGTATACTATATTATTTGTGATCCTGCTGTTGATTTGTGAAGTACAAAACTTACTACATAACATTTGGTTTTGCAAACTACCAAGTACGTTCAAATAGTCCGTTGTTAGTGGCCATGGTCGCATTGCTATAATGTAAGGGTTATTTGACTGAGGTGTTTTCCGGACGTAAAGCGTTTCGCCATTGGACTGGGGGGGGGAGGGCTTAAAGGGGGAGATAAAAATAATCGTGGTGTTACCCATTTTTGAGTCATAAATTGTATTCAGTATCATTATTAAAATTTATTTTTGACATGGCGTATTATATTACTGAGATCACTAACTCTTTTATTATTTAAGTATATTTGTTGTTTACCATGCGTAGAACATGGGAATTGGTTTTCTATTACCGTCTGAGAATAACTACGGAAGTTATAGTAGTACAAAAAGTCAAACCACAATTGTCTCTAAAATTATATTAAATAATTTTTAATACCGTAACAAATGTACATTCCACAATAATTAGTAACAGCAAACTGATATGTAATTTTAAGATGTTGTGCAACCCTCCTCCTTGAGATAATCTAGCGGACACTGTATCACGTGTCTGTCAGCTGGGACATCAACCTATGGAATACCACTCCCATGAATGACGTCACTCTTGCGTGCTCTTTGTACGTCGTGTCTTGCACGTGGACAGCCACACTGTCACTTGTTTACGGCGTTTACTTTTTTATTCAGTGTGCATCTTGACTGCTCGAATCAGAAGCAACCACCGCTATTCCTTGAAGTCAAGAACTGCTCGTCACTGAATAATGATTAGGGCTCAGCTAACAAAGAAAATGGGATTTCACATTTTAAAGATAACTTTGTTTCACTACCACACCTGTACATTGCGGATGACGAACGGTTGCTTGTTGCTGTGTTGCGAGCGACGACGTCATGCGAACCAAAGTGGAGGAAGATAGAGTAAACAGGGCGTTTTGGGGGAACGTACTTAAACGCTCCTTTGGGCGCAATAGGTGATGGAAAACTTTTACAATTACAATGTATTACGTCTTGGGCCTTGTTCAGAGACCGTCACCTGCTGGAAGCGAATCGTTTCATCCCATCGTTGCTGTGTCGCCCGCAAAGTTTTCAGTCCGCAGTGTTCTTGTGAAAGGGCTGCTGTGTACATGCATAATTGTTACACAGAATAAATAAGTATACAGATGTGAAACGGCGTGGAATTTCCAATCGTTCTCTTTTGTCTAGGCTGCTGACTGGCAAGTAAATTACGATGCGCTGATTGGCCAACGGCGTGCCGACATATCGCTGGCCTATGCCGCCGTTTTGCTGGCGTGTGAGGCTGTTTAAATACTGTATCCTAAGTTTTCTATGATTGCGAGGCTGGCGGTGCCGCTGTAGTCGTGTGACTAGCGCACTGCCTGATACCAAGGTGATCCGTATTCGATTCCTGTCGGGGGTGATGCCCAATTTTTTCACACGTGGAAAATATAGCTGACGTTGCATTTTGCCAACGGGTTATTTTTCCCGCGGCGCTCCTGTTTACACCATAATTGCGTTTCGTAGCTTCTCCGCGTCATTCTCACTTTACTCTTTTCGCCCCACTTCACCCTTTCCAATCCAATTCGTCATTTTTATCTTCTTATTCACTTAAAAGTCAAAGGTTAAATAAAAATTACCCTCAACCCGATATTTTATCAAGAATAACTACTGAATTGATGGTAACACAAAAATCTTAGGGGCATGCTGATTCTCGCATATAATATGCACAAAAATAGTTAAATTGTATAAATTGCGTTTCAAGATATTTAAATGTTCCAATTTTAATACGACGTCCAGTCATAGAAATCATTTTCACACATAATTGCTTAATAATTTAGAAGCACGCTAGTCACCGTGTTTGTTAAAATGTAAGCAGTTTCTGACAGAATACTTTGCAAAGGTTGATATAAAAATAACTCAATAACTGCATTCTTACTGTGGATAATAAAAATCATAGTGATCCATCAAAACTCAAATATTATTGCTTTAATTTCGCTTTTAGAAAGGTCACAGTACACTGAGTACTTTTGAGTTTGTACGAACACTGTGTATCCTTCCACAGTATGTTAAATTAACATTGCCCGGGGCCTGATCAGTTTCTTAATATGTCAGTCAAGTGAGACTTTAAAGTTTATTATAAAAATTATTGGTACAGAAATTTGCTAATCCTTACACATGTATACATTAAAAAACGAAAAATAAAACGGGCAGTAATTAAAAATGTTTTACCTAACATTTTTAATCAAACGTTAAGAGATGGACCCTACTTTTTTTTCGTCGATACTTACTACTGGGCACAAGACAGTCGGCGTGCCCGTAAGGGAATATTAAGGCAGGGCAGTAACTTTATTAAAACGTTGGTATCAAATAGGGTTGATCGACCGTGAAAGGCCTATAGTTACCTTGAATGATAAAACGTATCTCGGTTCTCTCTATATTTGCGTCTTTTTTCGTAGACAGATGAAAAATTCCTCGTATCCATTTCGAGATAAGCTGAGCTTCAATCAGCCGTAAATTAATGTTGCTTCCACGACTAGCTCACAGCTTATCTTACGTATCCTATAAAACTCGGAAGCAGAAGTAAATACGCAACAAAATGTTAGTTAGTTAGTGGCTTTAGCTGTGGTATCAAGTAACCAATAGTAGGCTAAATTCTGCGTGAAAAGCGTGTGCATAAAACTAGTGTGCGGAGTCCTGACTGTAGACACTGAACTCTACCATTTTTCCGGTCACTATGCGTGTTAATTTACGGTATTAATAATGTGTATATATGTGCATGTGTATATATGTGCGTGTTATTGTAAAAATATGAAATCAGTTTAAACCAGAATTCCCTAGACAGAAACAATTTTATCAAAGCCTTTTCGTTGAAACTAGTATTAACCAGTCAAAGCTGATATGTTGTTACTATCTAAAACTATTGTGAAAAACGATTGCTTATCGTCTTATCATACAAACGTGCGTTCCGGGAAAAAAAAACTCATTTGAAATTACAACGGAATTAAAAATGGGTAGCTTAACCCTAACCTAAATTATCGTAGTCTAAAGAAGAAAACGGAAAAATAAACTTTTATTTTATAAATTTTGGTCTGAAGTAGTTTTAACAAGTTTAAACTATAATGTTTGTAAATATAATTGTTTATTATTTGAATTTGAGAGATCATTTAGTGAATCACTGCTGACTGTTTAGNGCTGATATGTTGTTACTATCTAAAACTATTGTGAAAAACGATTGCTTATCGTCTTATCATACAAACGTGCGTTCCGGAAAAAAAAACTCATTTGAAATTACAACGGAATTTAAAATGGCTAGCTTAACCCTAACCTAAATTATCGTAGTCTAAAGAAGAAAACGGAAAAAGAAACTTTTATTTTATCAATTTTGGTCTGAAGTAGTTTTAACAAGTTTAAACTATAATGTTTGTAAATATAATTGTTTATTATTTGAATTTAAGAGATCATTTAGTGAATCACTGCTGACTGTTTAATAGCAGTTTTAAAGAATGGGATATCATATAAGTAGTTTTGACTAGGAAATTTTGGTTTAATTTCGCGTTTTTACATATGCGTCGGTGTGTATATACACACACACCAACACAAAAACTCTTCAACTTTGCGTATTTCACATCTAGTCAATAAATAAATTCTATAGTTTATTTTCTTAATCCTTTTCACAGGCAGTGTTTTTAATTGTAATTGTTTTGGAAGAAGCAAACATTTCATTAGCGTTGTTAATTTCCCAGGTGTTATTTATCAAAAGGTAAATTCCCAGTTTCAAGTGTGGCGAAAAAAAACAACCGTGTCTTATACAATACGTGGGAAATTAAAATAGAAAATCGAACGTTTAATATTTTCTTTTTCTATAAATTCCACGTTTACATTTACCCGGCAACAACCAACACAAATGCCATGGCATCGTTCGTTAGCTCGCGTTAAGAGACAATTAGTTACGGATATAAAGGGCATATTTGAAAATCCTGCTTAAAAGAGTTTATCTTTTCTAACCTTAACATTTAAACGTGAAGATATATTTATGCTATTAGAAAATATGAGACATACATAACTGCCTAATAGGTGACATGTTGGAACACTCAAAATTGTCGTGAAAAAAAATGAGCATCACGGACTTACAACAGTACAATGTAGGCCTTCACTGCTGAAGTTACCTGCTTTGAACGAGTTGTGTATTGAGGCATGTTTCGCCAAGGCGTATAGTAGAAATTATATCGTATAAAGCGTGTGGATGAACTCTAATATTTTGAAAATTGGGAAATGTGTAGTTATGTGGACAAATGCAGCTAATAACAACAAAACAATAACAAAGAAATAACGTAATGAAAATAGCACTTAACTATGTCTTCGTGATAACTGATGGTATGAAAGTGTACCACTTCCAGAAATCCTGTTTTTTTTCTTCACTTAATTTAAGCTTCCTTCCGCCACCATAGGCTATTCACGGTAAGGTGAGCACTTTTTGAAGCCCTCTCATTTGGAATAATACCCAATAAATATACTTTATTCTAGACTTATACGTTAACTTTTGAGGCCGAAGAAATATATACAGTGTGTTTATTACTTACATGGCAATATTTATTTTAAGATTGGTAAAGGATAAAAATCGCTGAGAGTAAAAATTTAACTAGGGTCTCAAAAGCTCTCACTTTACCGTGAACAACCTATAAATGAAAAAGACAATATCGCTAAGGATTTGGCTTTTATTGTACACAATCGTGTAGTAACACGAACGCATAACTGGATATGAGCGACAGGTTAATTACGAATAGCATGTGCCCAAATTTTCTTAGACTACCTACAGTACATGTGGTGATTTAGTAAATGCTGTACTACACACACGCGCGTACACACACACACACACAGTAAGTAGGCGTCGTACTCACCTCCAATGCGGCTGGATGCACCTGGGTGTCAACCACTATTTTTTTTTTTTCCAAAATGTATTACTTCTGTAAATCTACATACATTTTCTGTTGATGTGTAGGTTCATTTACTGATACACTACACCTACTCTTATATGTTTAAGTAAATCTGGTCCACTGCCCCTCGCAATAAACTTCACTTTTACTAGCGCATTCCAACCTCACGAAACGAGTAAGGCTAAATGTCATGTACAGCGTACACTTTTCGCCTATATTTATATGAAGAATCTCTTAACGGATTATGCCGGCGAGTTTTCCGAAAATTCTGTATTCATACGTAATCTGCAGTGGCAATTGCATAAACTACTATATCGGGAACTACTGTGTGGTATTGTGAGATATTATACAACATTCTCTCGCATGCAGTCGAACCCTGACTTTTTGTTCTGCAGTCGGGCGTGCTGCCAAGTGTGGTGCAGTGTCTCTAAAGGCCGCTTCACACGATCAAATATTTATTGGAACAAATTACTTGAATTCTGTTTATTGAACTAAAAAAACCACTTCACTTGCCTTTCAATGAATTGCATTCAATAAGCTTTTAAGTCACCACATGAAAGTTTATCACGAACTTTTAATGAAACCAGTGAAAAAAATACCGATAGCAAATTTTTTTAAGTATCTGCTACTCATGCGCGACACGAAAATAATTGTTTAAACCACAACAAATATGATTCATATTACTGATTACATACATTTTTAAAAACAAATATGCTTCCATATTTTGTAAATACATTAGCACAGCTCTATTATAATGAGATTACCTACATTTATATTGTAAGCAAAGCTGTGATCGGCGATTGAAATTTTTGGATGCAAGAATATATAGAAAATGTTTAAAACGAAAATCTTGAAGGAAAACGAGACATTAAAGAAGTTGATAGAGAAAATGGCCACGATTATGAAGTTTCTGTGACGTCATATAGTATTCAATGAATTTAATTCAACAAAAGTTGAAGGTAATTTGAAGAAAAACTTGATTGTGTGATAGGGCCTCAAGCGGAAAAATTCTGCTACAAGAGCAGGTTACGAAACGGAAAGTCACGCTACCTTCGGGACCGATTTGTTTATCTGGAAACGCGGCGCTCTATAAACACCGGCCGGCGTGACAAATTGACACTTCAAATACCTATCCACGAGGGTAAATGTTTGTTCGGGTCATTCACGGTTCTCACCGAGCGTTCTCGAGTCACTTAGGCCTGACGCTTGAAAACGCCCTATACCTCACCTCTTTCCGTGACAGAAAGTGACTGACAATTCGTAGACGGTGATCAGAGTATTTAGATGCAGTATAAGAAATTATGTACCGGTTTGAATTTGCATGAAAGACTGGGCGCGTTATTAAGTTTAAGTTTAAAGCGATTGTACCTAACGCGCAGTTTATCGGGAATGCGAAGTCAACATTCGGAAAAACGTCTTTCCGTAACTGCCCTGACCTTAATGCCAAAATCAATGTCAGCACTCAATTGTAAATAAATAGTTACGTGACTAAGTACAAGGGCCCTGGGAATTTTTTTTTTTTCGCTTTCGATGCAAAGCGATAAGGGCGACAATACGACGCGCGTTTAGCGGCCCATCACCCCTACGCGTCAGGCGCTGAACCGGCGAGCAGTGATTCCGTCGTCAAGCTTTCCTGTGCAAATTATATCTATAACCGTGGGACTTTATTACACCCGATGAGAGACCGCAAATAGAACTAAGTCTCTACGTAGGGGTTTACTTCTCTCCTGCCTATTAAGAAAACCGCACACGCAAGCTCTAAATATGAGATTATTTTCTTACCATTTTCACGATTTTCATCTCTTTGAATACTCTTAATATGATACAAAAAAAAACGCATGTGCGTAGATGATTATTTACATTCTTTTCCGACAAAAATTCGTACTCCCAGTATATTTATTTGCTGATGTACGTGTAAACGCACAAATAACATATTCACCGAAAATATTTCGGGACTACTAACTCTTAAGGTTTATTTAACGCTTAACGTTTAAATAAGTAACATACTATATCAAGTTTTCGGCTTTTTATTCCAATCATAATTAAAAAGAGGGTTAAAAAAGAAGCAAGGATTTCATAGAATTTTGAGATACTTAAAATTAAGGATAACTGATTAGAGTGTTTGTATTCATTTACATTTGCAATATGAAATATGTGTATCCGTGTGTTTATCTTATGGCCTAGCACTATTAAATTCAAAATATTACGGATAACTTTGTAATATTTTTAATGTTAACCTATGTATGCGTGTTTAAAAAAACTGGAAATTATCTACTCAAAATGAAGTAAAGATACGCGGTCATAGTAAAAATTATTATCATACTTTATTTGTCGGTTTGTGTTCCTCCATTAGCCCAGTCATATTAGGGGTTTCACCTCGGAATGAAAGATAATAAGCTGTAAATTGGTATAAGCCTTTGTTTTGTCTTCTTAATGTTGTCTCAAAAGTCACCAATGTTATCGTGTCCGCGTCTTAAGATATTGAAGGTCAAAGGTCATACAAATCGGTTTTTCGCGAATATCTCGGTTTTTATTGCTTAAATAAGATTTGCACTTATGATAAAAGTTGTAGAATATAAAATTCTCTACAACTTCTCTTTGAACTTTTTTTTCATACGATCAACCGTTTCTGCGGTAGACCGCAAAGAGTGCGCCGCGCACAGTCATATATGGTCTAATGCAAGGTCAAGCGTGAGTTACGGTTATCAGTACGTTGGATAAAGTTAATTATTTACTAAAAAAGTATAATTATTAAACAATGCCCATTATTTATGTACTAATTATAAATTATTTATATTTAATTAAAATAAGTGACTTAATTATTTATATTTAACTATAGTATATTATTAATTCTGGAATGTATATTTTAGTTATATTTTAAGTTAAAAAGCCAGTAAGGGAATATATTTTATACATATATTTAT
>NQII01008038.1:0-17698 GCA_002778355.1 Clitarchus hookeri | reverse complement strand
AACTTTTATAATAAGTGCAAATCTTATTTAAGCAATAAAAAGCGAGATATTCACGAAAAACCGATTTTTATGACCTTTGACCTTCAATATCTTAAGACGCGGACACGATAACATTGGTGACTTTTGAGACAACATTAAGAAAGACAAAACAAAGGCTTATACCAATTTACAGCTTATTATCTTTCATTCCGAGGTTGACCCCTTTTTTGACCTAATATGACTGGGCTACATATCATTTTAAAAAGTAAGACCATCGTTTAAAATAACTAGTTGAAATTACACATGTCAACCTCTCCACATAAACGGAAAGGAAATAACTATTCAATAACAACAGTCAGCAAAAAAAAGTAGCCCCAATTATTTCTTGATAAAAATATTTTTTCAAGCGGAAAATGTAAAGAAGAATGCAGCCGTTGCTAGAGCTCATTAAAAGCAAAATTGGCTTGTAAATTGTAAAGAAAGTAAAAAAAACCCAGGGTATTGACTTTACAAATCAAATAAACGCGGGTTTGGAGCTACAGGATATTTCAAGGAAATTTTCCAAAGAACCCTTCGTATTAAACCAAAGTAATATTTATTTGCATGTTTTTTGTTAATGCAAGCCAACTCTTTCAAGATATATTTGGTAGCCACTGTTAATTCTTAACACTTAATACTAACAACAAACTGCTTGACAAAGTACCTTGTATTTTATCTTTAACCTAATTCGAAACCAACTGTGGACAAATGCCATCATGGCCTTGTTTGTTACGTGTAGTGACAAGTTTTCAGATACGCAAAACAAATTCACTAGACAATCTAAATACCATAATCTCTACAGGCGTAAACACACTAAGAAGTACTCAAAATGCGAGTGATAATTCCGCAGTTCGGCAATGACCGTAATTCAGTAGTGTAAAAACAATATGAAAAGAGGCAACGTATTACGAAATTTATTCTTGTTAACACACATTTCACAATCCCTTAGTTTTTATGTCCTTCTGTTGTCTCACGACCTAAGCCATCATACGCACGTGGTACGCTAGCGCGTTACCGATGGATACGACACTAGAACCCGTCGCTGCATAGCCAGCAAGTAACTTAACCTGCTACGTAACGGAAGTTAGTTTTTCGACATGTATTATTCAATTTTCCCCTTTTGGTAAATAAAAAAATTCCAGTCCGTTTTCAAGTCACGTGCATGACAAAAAAAAAGTTTCTGCTCACACACAAACACACATGAATTATTAGAGATGCTCTTATACCGTGGAAATTCCATGTTTCCGGCGATCAAAATTTTTGAGTGCTTTCGTTTTTCGCTGCAAAGGCACAGTAACGGCTTGTTCGGCGTCCAGGTTTATTTTACTACAATCGCTCTATAAATTATGGGAATTGTAAACAATTTTCCTTCTACTTTCTAATATGTTGTTTAGCAATTTTACTTCGTGGAAATTTCAAAATTTCTTTACAATGTCGCAATTAAAATTTTTTAACATTTCTTTGGGACCAATGCGACGTTTTCCAAACTAAATTGAACGAATACAAGTATACACTTGTTCTAGTGTAAATTTTCAATGTCATCCTCTGTATTTTGTTCTTGGCGACACAGCTGTGTAATGGCTCATGTCCCAAGTAATTTTTCATTTAACGAACTATTCACATTGGAAGTAGCATTCAAAGTGTTCGCGGTTTTTTTCACAGTTTTTGAATCAAACCTATGAAAAATCACCTTATGTATGGCGTGTTCGGTTATTTCCTATAATGTCGTGTATCACAAGCGTTTTATACTTGTGAGTACATAAAAGTACCTTATTTTTTGGTTAAAGTGAACTTTGGCATACATTTTGTCTATAAATTTTAATATTAAACTTATATGTAAAAAGAATAAAAACAGTGAGAGAATAGGTGTGTTGGTAATGCCTATTAAGATATAATACTTAATGGCACTGCCTACCTGCTGGTAGCTGTGAAATTTAATAGGGAACCAATGATGAGGAAATTTTGCCTCAGTGCGTTAATTCTAAGTATAGACGCTTCAACCAAAATGTATTCTTCTACAATTTTTTTGAAGATTCCCATGAGCGTGTAATTTTGGCAAAGATAGGCAGTATGTACCTTTTTTGTAATACAAATTTTAAAATTTCCTGCAAACAGGTTATACTATGGAAACATCTCTGTTGTAGGGGACTTCTAAAAAAATTCACGAAAAATACATTTCGTTTGAAAGGCCCATCTTTAAAATTAACAGACTGTGGCAAAATATCCTTAACAAGGGATTTCCTATTCAAATCTCGCAGATGCTAGCCGGTATGCATTACACTGAGTGCGCGCGAATGCAGCACGTTGTCACTTTGGAGTAATTTTCCAGACACTGTTAAGGAGGTGTATCCCGGAAGAAGACCGTAAGCAGGGCTGGAGAAAAGTTGGAAGGTGACCGCGAACGGGTCCGTGCGGGATCGCGGCACCCGTGAACTCACCGACGACCTCGAGGTAGCCGACCTGGCTCTTCATGGGGTCGGTGTTAATCTGGCACATGTACCAGCCGCGGTCGTGCTCCTTCACGTCCCGGACGGCGAGGTACCAGGTGCGGCGGTCGCTGTGCGTCACGGCGATGCGGTGGTTCTTGGTGATCACGTGCGTCGCTATCGTGAGGATGGTCTGGGTGTCCACCCGCAGCCAGGCCACCTGGGAACACGAACACAATCCGGCCCCGTTACGCTCCGCGCATTCCAAACACAGTCTATCGCATAGGCTATTCACGGTTAAGTGAACACCTCAGACAGCCCTCTCTTTTTGAATAATAGCAAGAAAAAAAAATACATTTTTCATTGAAGCCTTACACGTCAACCTCCGAGTGCGGGGGAATGTACACAATGTGTTTGTTTGTTACTTACATGGTAACTAACATATTTTAAGAAAGGCATTTAAAGGATTTAAAAAATTGCTGAAAGGAAAAAGTAACTAGGGCATCAGAAGTGTTCACTTTACCGTGAACAGCCTATATAATACATTCTCAGTTTCTTCACGCTTATTGAATCAAACATTTGAAAAATCACCACACCCACGACGTGTTTGGTTGTTTCCTGATTATTTAAGTACCACAAGAGTTTTATGATTGTGTTAACATGTTAAAAACCATACAAGCAACTTTATTGTGGTTAAACTAAAATTTTATTTGTATTTTGTTTATGAATTACAATATTTTTTAACGTTGAATTGAACCTGATAGGTAAACATTTGTGAACTCTGAAATTATTTATTTTGCTTTGTGTTTAATTTTTGTGCATTTACATCTAATAATAAGCAAGTTTTAAAAATATTAAAGTTTCGAATAATTTTAAAGTTTTACTTGGACGACGAATAAATGAAGTGATTAGGGCCGGGCAATGTTAATTTTCCATATTGTGAAAGAATACACTATGTGGTACAATAAAGATCTTAGGCGTAGGGCTTTCAAAAGTTCTCAGTTGATCGAGAACAGTCTTTACTCGACAAAGCCAAGAGTGCAGTTAGGGAGGATTAGGGCTCGACCACTAGCGCCACTGATGAGGGGATGAAGAACGGCGAATACAAGAAATTCAATACCGCCGTCTGTCTGCGGAACGAGTGTACACTCGTTGATATGGATTCAAGCAACTTCTGCAGAAGCTTTTAAGTCTCCTTTTGCCATGGTAGACGTATCTCTTATCTCTCCACGAACCGTAGAAAAATTCTGTACCATGCGCCTGAATCACACCAAGATCGGTGTACGCAAATCAATTCAACGTACACACACGCACTGGGGAACAAACCTCGGACCACAGGGATGCGTCAACACGGCAACGCAGATCAGCCAATAACGTGCCACAACTTACATGCGACACCTGGCAATTCCGATTGACCTATATGTCTCATCTTGTAGGTGAAGGGTTCAGATGGAGGGGAGAGAGAAAACGCCCTGGGCTTTTGTTTTGCGTAGTATTTGACGTACTTGCACACTTTTCTTGGTCGAGTAGCACATTGTTACAAATCTGAGAATCCTCCGAACTGCAATACACTGGTAACTAGAGACTCATATTTTGCCACGTATTTCTGCAGCAGATCACACTCCACAGTCTTTTACATATTCGAGTCGTTTTATCATCTGCCACCACCATTACAGACAATTTTATTCTGGAGCATGAGCACTTAGAACTATGCAACCACGGCTCTAAATGTTTATCTTTGGCACACGGTTTTCTGGAACGAGCTAAAATTAACAGTTCCCCAGAAACATGCGTCAGATAGACACATAACCTACTGAAGTCGAGCACAAAACCGAAACAAAAAGTGAAATCCTGAAAACTGACTCACTGGAATCAGGAATCTTTCACTTGGTTATTCCACTTCCGACACCCCCTAAAATTTTTGTCGTTGGCATTGCATTATTTTGCTTCTTAGTATTTAAATATGAGCACTTTTTCTGTAATCAGTAACAAGGAATTTAGGTGTCACTAAACTTTTGCCTTCAACAAAAAAATCTTGGTGTATTGAATTTCTACAATACCTATTTTTATAAAGAAGTTCGCTGTTTCAAAAGTGATTCCATTCTTTGGTGCTGAGTCCTGTAGCATTAAACATTCCTTATTCAATGCTAGAGTTCAGGACAAGTCGAAAAGTCCAAGAATATTTTGCAGTCATCAACAACATGTGAAAACTCAAGCGTGAAAAGAAGATAGTTAGTAAATGAAAAAAAATAATTTTTACGTCACGTCTTCTTTGCACGAAATTTTATAGACATTGGCATCTCCCAACTATTTGTATCCCCGGAAAATATAATACCAGCTATAAGCTATTTAATTAGAGGAAGTCACATGTTTGGATTTTAACCATCACTTATTTGACTCTCTCGCCACGCGAATGCTCCTCAGATATCAAGACCACAGGAGAGAACCATAGCGACAGAGAAATTTTGCGAAAGTGAGGATTTCAGATCGTAGGAACTCTTTTTCAAGAGAAAACTTTTTTTTTTACAATCACTGCGAAGCAGAACATTTTAACAAGTGGCGGAGGATAACGGTAGGGATGCTTCATCTCTTTCGATCATTGTCTGCACGCTTTGAGGAAATCGCTAGCGATCCAGCGCTTTCGCCTCTTCCGCCGTGAAAGGGCCTGGATACGGAGACAAAAGAAGCGCCCGACTGCCGATGAAGCTTTGGCGCTCGCGATATCCTGGTTAAAGGGCGAGCCCACGTGGCGGGCCTTTGTAAACAAAACTGCTCTTATTCTGTACCTCGAGCTTTCTTAAAGATACTCACTGCAAGAATCTATATGATAACGATAGCTAATACGAGAGTTACTCGTGATTGTCTTCTTGTGGTATTCAGTATCGCACCTTTCTGTATAGCTGTCCAAGGTCATTTGAACGATTTTTAAATCAACCTTTAAGAAGGTCACTGTCCTTACCTGCATACATTTTATCGTGCACAATGACTGGCATGAGCCCGGTAAAGTTGGCAATGCCGGAAGGAAACTACTTCCTTTAGTCAACGCATGAATAAAGTGGTAAGGCACATGAAAATATCAGTTTAACATATCGTGGAAGGATACACAATGTGCTTACAAGTTCTTAAGTTACAAAGGAGTGTAGAAGGTATCTTNCAGTTTAACATATCGTGGAAGGATACACAATGTGCTTACAAGTTCTTAAGTTACAAAGGAGTGTAGAAGGTATCTTAGCGAAAATCTTTGTTTATTTATTTATTCCTAATGCCGTATGGAAAAATAAGAGTATCCAATATCTCACCTTTTAGGAGAACTTCAAAACGTGTTTTTAGTCTACTTTCCGAAGGAGAGAGAGAGAAAGACTTATGAGATCATATTCCAGTCTGTGTGTGTGTGTATGGAAATGTGTTTTTTGCGTTTTTGTGTCGCCCCTTTTCAATTTTTGAACGCGTCAATCGAATTTCACCAAACTCGGTTTTTATATAGTACCTACTAAATACACCTGACTTTCATAACTTGCGACCACACTGGGCACTTACTTTCAAAATGGGTAATTTTAATATTTAAGTTAATGTTATATCTCGGTAACCAGTCAACCGATTTAATCCAAACTTTGTATGCTTGCAGAGCATCGTGTAACCATTAAATTTATTAAAGGATATTGGTGTTAGTCCGACATTTTTGAAGATAGCAGTAAATGGAAGAATAAGTATTGTACATTATACCTTGGAAACTATCATAGCAATTATAACCAGATTTGGCACGTAAGAAATTATATGATAGGCCAGAAAAACGTAAGTGATTGAACTTTATTAGAAAGTTATTTTCAGAATAGCAGCCATACGAGTACACATATTTTAGGTATATTTGGTATATCTATATTATTTAACCAATTTTTACCAAATGTTGTATCCTAAAAGTATCGCTTATATCATATATGTTAACATGTAGCCAGTTTTGTCAGCAATTTTGTAAGATAGCGCCACATGAATAAATACAATTTTTATGTCATATATCGGGAAACAATCAACCCATAATTACCTAACTTGGCAAAGGAGTTGTATTGTGGTAGGCCACATAACTATTTGTACTTATAGGTGTGACAGACACTTATTTTCAGAATTGCATTTTTAGGTTTGTGTGCAATATATATGAATCTTTGTAATTTACTTTAGCTATACTTTGTACACTGGCAGTTTGCAATCATCGAGTAATGTAATACATAACTTTTTTTCCCACTTCTGAAGATCGTTACATGAAGTATATGAAAGTTTAATGCTATATCTCAAGCTATACAACTGATTGTAGCCCTATGGTAGGACATGTAAACTTACGTGTTTTTAGTGAGACAGTCACTTATTTTCAAAACGACCGCACTGTAAATATCTTAGGTTATTAAACCCTATCATTCAAAACATAGGACGGATTAGATTCGAAGTTGATTCTCGAACCCCACCTCTGTAATGCAGTTGATTGCACACAAGCTTATGGCACGAGGTTTTCTCGGTTAGAGTCCCTGATAAGGTACGTGTGTATTTGTAATTGTCTCACTACTATTGTATGTGTTTCTGGTTTCACCTATAATGATATTGTTTTCAACAAGACAAGTCATACCTACCAACTTAGATATTAAGAAATTATTTAAAAATTAACTGCACGTATTTTGAGCGAAGTAGGCTCAGTGGTTTAGGTGAGTAACTTCTTGTTTCTCTCTGGAGTGTGTTTTCTTGAAGTGATTTTATTATGTCGGCCGTAATATTTCCACTGACACCTCGTTGGCCTCTCATTGTACGAAGTCACTCACGAGCAGCTCGAAAGACTGTGATGGTGACATTTTGATTTACAGAGTGCCACTTCGCTCAGTAAAGATAATTACGCGGCAGCTTTCTTTATACCAAGACAGTGAAAATTCACACAACAGGATCCCAGATCCATTTCATGGGACTAATCGGTCGTCTATATGCATGGGCAAAGCTAGCTTTGCTATTGCATGGCCTACTGCGACGGAATTACCTCCAACAGCTGCATTGTCGTGTAGCAAGATGCAATCGTGAGCCCACGCTGGTCGCGTTTCCTTTGCGGTCTGTGACCTCGTTGTCGTCTAGATGTGTGTGTGTGTGTGTGTGACGGAGCAAGCATGTAGGAGTTAATATCTATGACATAAGAGTAGGAGGCACTTACGAGCAATTTTCTTTGATGGCGGACGAGTCAGACAAACGCCTAATGGAGTATAACGAACATGAACTTTTAAAGATGAGACTCTCAATTATTTTTTCCCAATGTCTCTAATGATGTCCAGTGAAAATTGACAACCAAACACTTGATCAAAGGTTTTTGATGTGAAAATATTTACTACGCACTTCTGTTCATTCCGTCCATAACAATTATTGGAGTAGTATTTGTTTGAATTGTTTCTCACGTCTTGTGTTTAAAGTTATTTTGGTAACAAAGTGCCTTAAGTATGTGACTAAATAAAAAATATTGATCAGTGTGTTTTGTACGAACTGTAAATCACACACGTATAAAGCTGCAAGAATGGTACTTGTCTGTATGTATATAGCAAAAATAGATATAGCAGTAAAGTTCTTGCAACTGTTCACAAAAGTGAAGAATGCTGGTTTTCATATAAGTTTTCATGCGTATACTGAAACATTAACAACCAGGATAGATTTACAAATGTTGCATTCCTGCTTTCCAAATATAGTGATAATTATTTAAGTTTATTAATTTTTACAATGAAAGGGCAGAAATATCAACACAACAGTCGAAAACGATATTTTTTATTATATCTGTCGTGTAACGCATTGCATCAGTAATGCGTTTATATTTTTTGAATGTTAAAAAATATTAATTAAATATTTTTTAGTTAAGTTAAGAGTCAACTGCAAGATACAGATGTGTGGGATAATTCGGTGTTACTTTTTCTGTCCTTAATCATATCTAGACTTATTTTATTTGAATCCCCCATTATGTGATTATTGAGATTATATATATACACTTATAAATTTCCTGAGCTAAATGAAAAACATCTACGGCAGAAATAGTAACCTACGTGATTGAAATAGGGTTCTATCGTATTCACTAATGAGCAGGGGTATGAACGCCTATTGATGTAAGTCATATGTACAGTAAATCGAATTTTGCACATAAAAATTAAGAAATAGCTCAGAGCAAATATAAATAAGTTTTCTCGTTTTGTATATTTAATTTTACTAAAATATTTTAACAAACCAATAAATTTTGCAATTTTATTTTTTTAATGCCGAACGTATTACGGATATGGTTTAATTTATGTGAGCTAAATAAATTTAACGAACATTCCGAAGGTGTTCTAAATTATATATAGTTTGAATATTTAAGGATTTCTCCTACAACCTTTGTATTTAGTATACAACGAGAAATTACAGAAATAGTATTTACTAATGTCATTATATCTTAAGTTATTTAAAGAATACATTTTAATACATTTCGACTAGCAAAGAAGAAAAGCATTTGTTTGACGTAGACGTTGGTTGTTGCAACTCAATTACCCAAAATAATTACAAACTTTTTTTAGGTGCCTTCTTTTACAGAGCTCGCAAAGAAGAAAACTCTTTAGTGGACAATGTCTCCTTGCTAGCCTTGGCTAAAATATGTTTCTGAACTCGAATTACTCTTATACTCACAATCCTATTTTCGACAGATATAAAAATTCCCCAGGCAAATATCAAATCTGAAGAAACGCGGCTGATCTTTTTCCAGAATACGGTGTTTCACGGTGCACAGCGTTGGGATCAAAAGCAGCTGATGACATTGTAACATTTTCCAGATACCTTTACCAAGTTAAACTTATGTACAGCATTATCCCGGGAATTTATACATCTTCTTTATTGAGAAAAACGTATTTGACTTTCAAGATGAATCTTAAAGTAATTCATATATACGAAGATTAATTAAATTAACACAAAAATTGACTGACGCGTCCTCGTTTTGATAAATAGCGATATTCTTTAGCACAACTTATGTAGAATTCATTCAATATATGAAGTTATCATTTGGCTATTTATGCATAAATATTTAAGGGCATCATTTCGACACATAACTGTAGAGCAAAGGCTACTTTTTTTAACTGTACAAAAAACCGTAGGTCAGAAAGTCTCTAATGAAATGAGAATGCAATGCAGACGTTTTTCTTCTGGTTTTAAAGAAAGTGAAACCTCACTCTTAAACACTGTCTCAAATATTTTGTGTTCACTTTTTATTCCAAAAATATTAAACGAGCCAATACACATTTCATGGAACATACAATTTTTTTAAAACACACTATTTGGTTTGGGTTGAAAAAAAAACATAACACAAAAAAAATTGTTTCGTCAACTAAGAATTTTCTAACAAAAAGAATCACAATAACTTTGAGCAGAAAGTTTATTATGTACAATTTACTACTTTATGTGTGTGTAAACATCACACACCTTATGTTTATCATGTAAGGTCCGGTAGGCCTACGGGCATTAAGTAGATTTGGTCACGCTCAGGTCCGTTTTCTGGATCACAAGGAACATTAACACTAGGTTTAGACAGGGAGAATGTAACATTACTGTTACATCAGTGCTAAAATATGCGAAATACTGAAGTGGGCAATTTATACGTACATTGAGACTAACATACTGCTAAAATTATGTCATGTCCCGTTCATGAGATTAGCGCTATAAACTTTGCACGCCAACCGTCTTCATAAGTATTGTTTTATTTACTCAGATAAGAGAATATTCATTCTATTTTATCTTCGTTTGAGTACAGAGTTCGGCGAAAATCTGTTATCCGCCAATGAGATAAGAGTCACGGAACTTGAAGTAGGGTAACTAAAGTTACAGAGTAGTTAAGTAGGCAGAATCGAAATGGCGAAGCGGTTCCTTTGATGAGGGCATACTCGTTCGCTGATTGGCCACGAGGGGTTCTGGAAGCATACGAACTTGTGACAGATTGGCTACTGCGTACTGCAGAAGACTCTCTTCTGGCCGGGCAGCCGTCTGGTAAGTTATTCTGCAGATATTGTTTGCCCAAACGCGTTCCACCATTTTGCTGGCCGGCAAGGTCAACTTGCTGGCTCCACTTCTGTATTCCGAATTATTCTGCGCTACACACTCACAACGCAGAGAACAGACGGCATCATTTTAAACACACTAACACAAACTACGGCGTGCGAGATCTGTTTAAGAAAGCAAATACGAGCGGCTACCCTTTTTTATGAAAGGTAGGTAAAGCAATGTCTAAAAGATTAATTTCGACGGCGGTGGGTCTGCTTAACTCGGGTCGCCACGAGAGCAATTGCTAACCCCAGGTGTAGGTCGAACTACGTGCTGCAAGTACTCAAACACAGAATACTCAAGAATACAGAGAAGAATACAATATATGTAATCTATTATTATAATATATTACTGTTTTTAAATTATGAAAATTGATGTAAAATGCCACTTTTTAAACCTTTTCATGTTTTAAAGATGGACGGATGTTCTAAAAATATATGATCACGCGCTATCAGATATGAAAGTCATGCAGAAGACAGTGCTGACATCGTCATATTTAAAATGTGTAAACAAAGCACGGATTTTTACAATATCTTAAAATAAAACATGTAGGTAGCAAAAATTTTGTTGAAATATTCAAACCGATTTGAGTTCCGAATGCGCTCGTTTGGTAAATCCCTTACATTTTATTCGCATACAAGTGGTGATAGAAACAAAAGCATTTTCACTGACGAAAATTCTGGATTTTTTTTTAAATTGGTGCCATTCTTTATTCAAAGTCTTGAACCCTCTTTTAATAAAATAATTGGATAACTTTAATTATTGTAAACGTAAAATGAAAACGAAAGATTGCAAAAAAAAATTATATATCAATTAATTATAAGTCAAAGAGTTTACCCACTATTTTATACGTTTTATTATCTATATATTCGATCAATTTTAAGCTAATAATTAATGATAACCGTAATCTGGTAAGTTTGGTGTTGAAAAATACAACTCTCTATGCGCGCGTATCGTTAAGTGAGACCGGAATTGCTAAAATACGAGACCATATAATTTTCACATGTTTAAACCCTTTAACTTCCCCTAAAAATGTATTTAATGAATTATATCCTAGCTGTATTCAAGGTTTGGACGTGCATCTCAAAGGAACGTAGGTTTTCTGAGTCATTTCACGCAGATACAATTAGGGTTGGCAATACACCACGTATTTCCCAATGCATAGCACAATAACTGCATTTACTCTTGAGTATTCGGAGTTAACGGGTCCCGTGGCCTGTTCACCACATGAATGATATGTCGCATCGTGATGTTCGGCGGGGCGGTGCGCTGACGTGACGATGGTGCGACAATAGCCCATCTCTCCGAACTGCCGGTGTGGGGCAAATTGAACTCTTAATATTTCTCGTCGTGTTCAACAAACACGCATATTAATTTTTGAAACGTTGTTTAAGGTGTTGCTTTGAGTATATAAACAAGTACCCTAACGATCTAAATAACCTAAAATATCGTGTTGTCTTTACGTTCTTACGAAAAGCACAGATAATCGGAAAATTAGTAGGCTTAAAACAACAGATGGTGTCTCGTTTCATTGATACGGACAACCAATATCTTACGTAAGATGCACTGCGATTTATTTTTATTTATTTATATTTCATTGCTGCATTCTTTGGGTCCTATCACTGCCGCATCGGGCAAAGGATATGGAATTTGTTAAATTATATACAAATTAAATAACATAAAACTATCATAAAGGTATACATTTACAATACAAAAGTTGACCAATTAGAGTAAAGATGCAATTTTTTTAAAACAATAAGTTTAAAAAACAAAGAAAACAATAACTACGAATAATGTAAAAACATAATGTACATTTGGTAGATGAAATAACAAAGTGACATTTGGTAAATGAAGTGACATAATCAGTTGCTGTTACCAAAAACATTTTCTTCAGCTGTGTAGAATGTGTATTCCAGGAGAAAACCCGTGAGTGCAGACTTGCATTTCTTAAATATTTTTTCGGAACTTTTGCATTTTATTTGGCAATTTGTTAAATAACTTAATGCCAGAGAAATGAACGCGTCTCTGAAGTTAATTTAAATTATTTCGTTATTGCCAGGGAGATGGAGGTTGTTATAGGTTTTTGTACACAGAACACAGAACAGCCTTTAGTTGCACACTCACACAAACGCATATATGTATATATATAAGATCGTTATACCAATTTTTGTAAGTTTAAAATAATTTTCCAACACAGAATTTATGAATATGCGTATCATCAATACTTCATCACAAAAAAACAGGTTTCCCTAAAATTAAAATTATTGCACTNCTTCATCACAAAAAAAACAGGTTTCCCTACAATGAAAATTATCGCACTTTAGGAGAGACGAGTATATGTGATAATTATAATTATTCCACTGACCGCTGGTAGTTTGTCTTAATAATTGGGTTTTTATATTTCTCTCATTTTCTAGTACTATTTGATTGTCATATGTATAGCTGCAGTATGCGCTAGTAAATTTTTGAAATTTGTTTAATTTCCATAACACATTTTATAATGAATAAATGTGCTGTTTCACAAGATAAAGAGCTGGAAACTGTTTTTTTAAAATTGGTTTATATTTTTCAAATAACCTACAAAACATTTCAACAGATTATTAAAATTTTTACACTAGAGTAATTTTTGTACAGTAAAATAATTTATGATATAAATATTTTACAATTAATTTTTTTATAACACTTGGATCTCAAATGAAAATCTGCACGTAATTAAAGTTTAACATTTTTTAACATAAGTATTCGTTTTCGTATGTATATTTTTCTGATTTTCGGTGCATTTCATTATTTTCCAAAAAAAATTATAATTTCTGTTTACATGTTAAATTATACAGACTTTTGCAAAACTCTGAAAAAACATTTTTTTTTCTAAATAGGCTAAGTGACAATGTTATAAGAAGGGCACACACGCACGTATACGCATGTGCGTGCATTTATATAATTTCATATGTATTTCCATCCAATGTAAACTAAGTTATTAACGGAATTGACACAAATTTATCTCATAGAGTTTTAATATTTTTTTTTGATGTTTACAACTTAGGAAAAAAAAATTAAGTGGTTTTTACTTATAACTCGAAAAAAACTATTATCTTAATGTCTTATCGCAAATTTTCAAGAAACCTGATCTTATTTCATCATTTTCCTTCTAACTACTATTTTGTCGTTACGTTTTTCGAAACAATTTTTTATTTGTTCTCTGGTCATTTATAAAAAAGTATATGTATAAATCGTTTTATTAAATAAATAAAGCAGCCTTGTAAAACTTAGTCAGCGTACATTTATCTGTCATTGTAGCTTAACAAACTTTCGCTGTCTTCATTTATAGGTATTTCGTTTTTTCATGCCACTATACGCTTTTCCTTATGAATTCACAATATACACCCTTGTTATATTCTTGTAAGTGATGGATATTTCGACCGTATAATTTCGCCGCTACAATTTTCCAAACGGAATCTCATATTTCACCAGTAATACATAATACATTTGGAAGATTTTGGTGACATGCACCTCATCTATTCCAGCGTGTATAAATTTTTTAATGTAAGCATATCTATGCTTGTTCGTCTTTGACTCATAAATTGAAATTGATTTGTTTGTGTGTCCGTGCACACGCGCCGTGAGTAACATGGGATTAATTATGTGATATACGTGACCAAAGAGCACTTTTCAAAATAACCTTTGAAAAAATTATTCTCTGCTAGTTTCTTCTCGCATTTTATTATAAAACAAATGCACTTCTTACTATATCTATGATAGCAAATAATAAAAATTAATTCCCATTACTAACACTGTATTATCCTCGCAATATTTAATTGAATGCTACTGAAATTCCATTTCTTCGTGCAAATAAGAATACATTAATAGTAATGATTAATAACGTAATGTTTCTGACAGTTTAATAACGTCTCATGAGATACACGTGGCCAGGTCGATTGTTTTTACTCTCTTCCATTCTTTGTTTATGAAGCAGTTCCTGCCAAACGTGACGTTAAGCAAGAAAGGATGCAACAAAAATAAAATATTCAAACTAAGTAATAAATTAACTTTTTAATATAGCTGTTACCTGTTGGCAAAAATCTATTTTTTTAATCAAAATAATTTATGGTTCAAGAAAGGAAAATATTCCACGATAAGGGGGCCGTATTGTGATTATATATAACCTACCGTTAAAATTTAATATCGAAATTCATACCTTACAGAAGTAATTTACTGAATTCCTGAAACCATGCTGGACCTGTTTCAATCTCTATTTTTTATGTAAGACTGAAAAAAAAAAACCAGTCAACATGTTACTTTATTTTAAAATTAAACTCCGGTTAAATAAAAATAACTCCAAAACAGAAGGGAATGTATTGCCCCCTCAATAGGCCAACATTCCAAGTTTCCTTCAAGCCTGAAGGAAATGTGAAGGATTTTCGTCGAATATATTTAATAATATCTGTGATATTTTGTTTAAATTCTGAGAATTTTGTATGTATCATTCGCGTGACTGCTCAGCAAACAGATTAAGAGTCGAAAACTTCCCGAGTTTTAAGTCTCGTATAATTGACATTTTTTATGTTAAACTCGTTGCCATCACTGCTTATTTTCTTTTCCAAGCAGTAATGTTTTTAGAAAACAGAATATCTGAACAGAGTTGTAGTTATGTGCTTAAATAACGCATAACAGGCAGAACCTGCGAGTGCTTCGATATTGACTGTACCTCTGCAATCTTAAAATAGTTTGCCATGACGAATATTACTTGTAATATGTTCATGATAACGTATTTTGTAAAGAGATGTGCTGCCTCTTTCTTAGGTCATGTTACGAAAGGAATGTTTCTCTCAGCAATGCCTACAGAAATGATTCACACAGAACCTCACATAATCGTATTATTTTTAACGAGCAGAAATATTTCTTGTATGCGGTCACGTGTATACAATTTTTTAAATAAATATACGTTGTCAATTTAGCAGTATTTTTGGTCGAGTACGACTATAAATTGTGTTAATCATAATTTATATAAACCGTTATTAATACAACTTGTTTGATTTAAGAATATTATATNGATTCACACAGAACCTCACATAATCGTATTATTTTTAACGAGCAGAAATATTTCTTGTATGCGGTCACGTGTATACCACTTTTTAAAGAAATATTCGTTGTCAAGTTAGCAGTATTTTTGGTCGAGTGCGACTATAAATTGTGTTAATCATAATTTATATAAACCGTTATTAATACAACTTGTTTGATTTAAGAATATTATATAAAGGGCTTCGCTCGTTTTGAAGTGTGTTAGTAGCATAAGCTTTATCGCCTCTAAGCCCAAGATACTTAAGTGACTTCCTGTCTTCCGGTTGTGCAACGTGTTTATAACTATGGGACTTTAAATGAGTGACTTATAATTTTACTTGTGGAATGTGTGTAGAGTCTATTCGTTGTGTCTTCCCACTTTTTGAATAACTCTTTTAAATATCACTCCGTATAAGACGTTCTTCATTGTTTCCTTTATAGGTTATGTATCACAAAAGTTTTACACTTACCTTAACATAAGATGATCCTGTTTTGGTTACATTGAACTTTTACTTTATATTCTATCCATAATTTATAATTATATATTTATAAATAATATTGATAAAATAAGAGAGAAAAAATATGTTGTAAATACCTAAACAGAAATAGTTGCCGTGAAAAATATTTAAAACTGAGTAGGCACAAATGTTCTGCATCGTCGTTTTGGTGTAGTTATCTAAACTTAGTTATGATTTCTTTGCATGAGGCACAGGAACAGCTTAGCAGTAGATCTTAATTAGGGCTTCAGAAATGTTGTAAGTAACAATGAATATACTACAACAATATTCATCGTTGTTGTCTGCCCCTGTCAGTATTAACCTACTACGTAAATGCTGTCAGTGGTCTAAAAAGGATATTTTTGTCTTTGTGAGGGTTCCAAAATTATGTTTCTATTATACAGCAGAGGCGTATCCAGGGGTCAGTTATTGTGGTGGAAGGTTAGGGGAAAGGGGAAAACTTGTTGGTAGGCCTAAATATTAAAATCTTAAAAAATTTTGGAATTGTTTTTTACTCCATTTAATTATGTGAATAATGCATAAATATATTACTACTAATATTCATTGAAATTCACAATTNAATGCATAAATATATTACTACTAATATTCATTGAAATTCACAATTAAATGCGAATTATTCCTAAAATAATGAAATGATTTAGTATGAAAATACAAATGGTATAAATATATTTTGGAGCATGGTTGAACTCTTAGGGAGAGGAGAAATTACTCTTTGTCCCCTTCACTCTTGTACGCGAACCTGATATACAGCTGTCTTCAAATAACACTTTTAAGTTGTCTGAAATGTCCTCTTTCGTCGCGGATTAGACATATTCGTATCGCGGCACCTATTTAGTTCAAAATCATCCTTCATCGGTGTGGGTTAAATTCAACTCTTAATATTTCTCGTTGTATTCAACAAATACGCATATTAGTTTTTAGAACGTTGCTTAAGGTGTTGCATTGATTATATAAAAAAAAAGTACCCTAACGCTCTAAATAACCTAAAATATCGTGGTGTCTTTACGTTCATAAAAAAAGCACATATAATCGGAAAATTAGTAGGCTTAAAACATCAGATGGCGTCTCGTTTCATTAATACGGACAAACAATATCTTACCTAAGAAACAATGCGATTTATTTTTATTTATTTATATTTCATTGCTAAATTCTTTGGGTTCTTTCAATGCCGCATAGGGCTAAGGATACGGAATTTGTTAAATTATATGCAAATTAAATTAAATAAAACTCCCATAAAGGCATAAATTTACAATACAAAAGTTGACCAATTAGAGTAGAGATGCAATTTTTTTAAAACAACAAGTTTAGAAAACAAAGAAAACAACAGCTACGAATAATGAAAAACATAATGAACATTTGGTAGATGAATTGACAAAGTGACTTTTAGTAAATGAAGTGACATAGTCAGTTGCTGTTACCAAAAACATTTTCTTCAGCTGTGTAGAATGTGTATTCCAGGAGGAAACCCTTAAGTGCATACTTGCATTTTTTTATATTTTTGCGGAACTTTTGCATTTTATTTGGCAATTTCTTAAATAACTTAATGCCAGAGATGTGAACGCCTCTCTGAAGAAAATTTTAAATGATTTCGTTATTGCTAGGGAGATGGAGGTT